>OZ024823.1:10098024-10396372 GCA_964016985.1 Anodontia alba | reverse complement strand
AGCAGGCAAGGGTAGACGGGGAATGTTTTTATTTCTTCTGTTTCTTCACTTGTATACAATTTCTTCTTTCTCCCCTGTCGCTCTCTTCCATCTCTTCCACTATATCTTCTATCTCTCTTCTCCCAGTCTATGGGAGAGGACACAAAATGGTTGAAGTGTCGTTAAACATCAACACAATAACCCCCCCCCACACACACACACTAACACCCCCAACCCCCCCCCCCCCCCACCCCCACACAAAAAAAAAAAAAAAAAAAAAAACTACAGTATTTAGTTATAATGAGGAGAGTATAACAAACAATGATACAGACAAAATACTTTTTCATCATAATTATTATTATTATTATTATTATTATTATTAATAATTATTATTATTATTTTTATTATTATTATTATTATTATTGCATTCATACAGGATTGTTTTTTCATCACCATTATTATAATTACAGTCGACCCACGTTTTGAAGTCTAAGGGACTCTCTGAAATACTTCGAGATATCCGTACCTCGACATATCAGATTTGCAGAATTGAAGAAAAAGTAAATCGAACAGCCATAGTGTACAAATTAACATGTAATTTGACTCCTAGAGTTAGAGATATATTGAAAATATTATGGAAATAAGGAGAAATTGCTCCTGATGAGCAATTTGTCCTCTTTTCCGCAATACATGTATTTTGTTACCTGTTGTTAATTTTCCATGTTAAATCAAGGAACAGATTTTTCACTTCGAGATAAACAAAGTCGAGATAACGAGAGTCGACTGTATTATTATATTATTATTCCATTCATACAGGAAAATGTAGATATGTATCATTTGCATCACTACAACAAAGACAAATGTTAGGGCATCGTGCCATCACGAAAACATGCCTTTATAATTTTGACCCCCTTAAACCCAACTATCATATAGTAAAACTTGGGTTTACAGGGTATGCATTATTTTCCTTATGTCTGCTCAAAAACATAGATTGTGGGTACTCGTTAGAACCGCCTTGTCGAGTCGGTTCTAACGAGTACCCACAATCTATGTTTTGGGCACAAACATGAAATATTTCAGAAATTTTTTTATCTGAAAATTTTCATTTTTTGGTGGTAAAATTTTCACTGTATTTTAATAGGCATGTTCTCGTTATGTGATAGAATAAATAAATAAATAATTAAACCAACCGACCGATCAATCGATTAATCAATCAATTAATAAATCAACAGCATATTTCAGTCAGTAGGGACTACAGACTACTAAGGGAGAGGTTGGACATGCGTAGTTAGGTATAAGCCCTCCACTTCCTGCCCAACAGATTTACTGTTTACTTTTCAGAAGCGATATTCTCTTCGTTCGTCTGCTCCGTCTGCGTTTATTTGTCGTCTTTTCGACGAAGTGCCGTTTCGTGTTGTCATTTAACGCTAACAACTTTTGGGCAAACTAAGCAGACGACACATTTCTGATATTTTTTGTCGAAGACATATTAAGATTAGGTTTGCTGTAGAATATGAAACCCAATTTATACCATAATATTTTATTATGAAAATTGTGATTACTGTATCTTTATGTACTAATTATCCGATTTTTTTTATATGATATCATAATATGCCATTAAAATTGATTTGACGTATATAATATATTGTTTATTAATAAATAAATAATAATAATATGAACAGTTAATTGCATTACGTAGCAATTTTGATCCATCGTACCTGCAGGTGCGTTCGACAATCGTCACAAAAAAAATAGAACCGCTTGATTAAATTGACTATGTGTAAGTCGACTATAAAATAAGAGCAGCAAGAAAACTGTAAACGCCTGAAGTACGGATGGAAGTCCAAACCAAATACCTGACAGTTGATTTTTCTCCAAACCCTAGTCGTTTCGCCCCCAAACTATTGCTTTTCAAACAGTATTGGGGTGCAGTGCATAGTGCATGGTGGTTTACATATTGTGTGGTAAGATATGTTGAGATGGGTGGGTTTGGATAAGTCTACTAGTTAGTCGTCTCATCCCTGTCCGCTCTTCAAACCCTATCTGACGCAACTCATCCTACTCTAGCTGTCCTACTCAACCCAAGACACTTCCGTTGCACGTTTAAGTAATGTAACACTTTGTGGTATTTAGTAGGACCAGGGTCTCTCTTTATATAGAGATACCCTGGTATCACCAGTCTTTCAACCTACTTAATCTCGAAGAGAGAGTTTAAAAGACGGGACTAACGGTCGAGACCAGATGTCGGTACTGAATTTAAACAATCGAATATTGGTATTAAACATGCAAGTATTGGAATGAAATTTAGAACTTGTGTAGAATATAGCCTCGTCTTAAAAGTGTATGTCCGATTTTATCATCGTATTAAATATTTTTCTCTTTCTGAACCAAAATATACGACCCTGCCCTACAATTTTGGGTCGGGACCAGATTTTACGGTGTTGACGATGTCAAGCATTTTTCAAATTATGGTCAATATGGGGTTGCCATGGGATTGTTTTTATGCATTATCATTTACTAACATGTCAAAGATCAAAAGAATACAAAAATAAAGTTATGCCATCGTACCGTCTAGTAAATATTGGACCCGGGACCAGGTCGGGACTAATTTCATTATTTCTAGCTAGACATCGGTCCCAGATTCGGTTATTTCTGATGACAAGTACGTGGCATGTCTTAAAATTTGATCAGACATGCATATTAAATGATTTATTCAAGTCTGCAATAATTTTATTAAATTGAGAGACACAATGCACGTCGCACCAGAAATAGTGCTAACCTGGGTCCTATGTCAAGCCAGAAATTAAGCAATTAGTCACGACCTGATCCCGGGTCAAATATTTACTAGACGGTAATATAAAATAATTTATTTTTTTTTTATATTTTTTTCTGATCCGTGACATTTTTTAAATGATAATGATTAAAACGATTCCCTTTGTGACCCCAAACTGACCATAATTTAGAAAAATGCTTGACATCGTCAACACCGCAAAATTTGATCCCGATCCCAAATCGTGAAACAGAGTCAAATATTTTGGTTCAGAACGGGAAAAAATATTTATTCGTCAAACATAATCTGATATGCATTTTTAGAAGAAGCAATATTCTACATGTGTTCCAAAATTCATCCCGATATATGCATGTTTAATGCCATTAATAAATTGTCAAAATTTAGTCTCGACTTTTGGTTCCCATTTCCGACCTTTACTTCCGGCTTTTAAACTCTCCCCTCTCGAAGCGAATAAGTTTCTCCTCGAGTCAACGAAAGCGTCACTCGAACACTCCATATTTTCCCGTAATTTTTAAATATGTATTACTGCGCCTTTTACGAAGTTTTTTTTTTTTTATTTTTTTATTTTTTTTTTTTTTTTAGAATTTATTTAAAGGGTCAGTATACGATTTGTACCTAAGCAATGAATATCCCCATAAATTCCATTTTATATAGGAAAATGTGCGATTTCCAGGCTATTCATTATTTCTCTTATTTCTGCCCTATAATATAAATTCTAAATACAAGTTACAACCGCAATAGTGGTGAATGTGGAGCAAAGACATCTAATTTCTCTGTGTTTTCTGATCCACACATACATAAAAAGGTTACTTAAAACTCAAAATTTAACATGACCTCGTCTCTTCACCATGCCATTTTTACATTACGAAAACACGCTTATTCAAATATAATGAAAATTTTACCACTAAAAAATGAAAATTTTCAGATAAAAAATTCTGATATTTTTCATATTTTTGCTCGAAACAATGATTTTGGATACTCGTTAGAACCGCCTCGACGAGGCGGTTCTAACGAGTACACACAATCTATGTTTATGATCAGAAATAAGAAAAGTAATGTAAAAGTGGGGTTTAAGAGGGGTCAGAATTATATGGACGTGTTTTCGTGATGACCTTCGACAATTATCTTTTTTAAAGATACTTCTTGTTTTTTTTTTTTTTATTTTTCCCAGAAAATAGGAATTGACATGTCATGGAAATCGGATTTTTTTTTCCAGATGTCGTCTGCTGAAAATTTTACCCAGAGTGCTGAGCGTTAAAGAAATTAAACCCTTATCGGATGCATTCTGGTGCTGGTGCGAGGTGGTGGTGGTGGGTGGGGGAAGGGTCTTCCCTTATGCTGGCCTTTCCTGTGTATGTCCATATTTAACTGACGCCCCTGTGGTAGTGTGTATTTCTTCATTCTGAATTAATTCCAGCTTGTCCATTTCATAATGTGTACAACTGGTCTTAATGACGTCAACATGCTGGAAGAGGTGTTCTTACGAAGGCGTAATAAATAGTTTGCAAAGATTTGCGATCTAACAAAATGAATTATGCACTTTAAACTGACTCTTTGTCACGCTGTACTTTTTATATGATCGATATGCTCATGCCAAGTACAGTCGTTTGAAAAACAGAGTTCTAAATTCAGTTTAACCATAACGATTTGAAATTTACCATATGTGCTCATTTCTGAAAGTAGCTTTGTTGCTGGCATTAACACTACAAAAGATGAAAGTAAACTGTTGGTATAAACATATTTTTTTTTCGAAACAATTTGTACAACTTATAATATGATAATAGTAACAATGCAAAATTAAAGGATTGGAACGGAAACACATACTGTTTATTTGGTTCTTCTCCTTAGCAGGTCAATAAGTTGTTTACAAAGCTTAGGGATTATATTATATATGATAAGTTCCAATATAAGTACCCATCACGAAAACATACCTATATAATTTTGACCCCCTTAAATCCCCCATTTTTATATATTAAAACTGGGGTTTACAGGGGTATACATTATTTCTCTTATTTCCGCTGAAAAACATAGACTGTGGGTACTCGTTAGAACCGCCTCGCCGAGGCGGTTCTAACGAGTACCCACAATCTATGTTTTGAACAGGAATATGAAAAATATCAGAATTTTTATCTGATAACTTTCATTTTTTGGTGGTGAAATTTTCAATATGTTTGAAAGATTCTGCAAGGTTCTAAATATGAGAAAAGAATTTAATGTAGAAAAGTAAACTGTTGAAGTGCTGATGTTGACAAGCGCGCATATCCCCTACACGAACACAAACTTCCTCTTCGTTTGCTCGTTCTATTTGCTAAAACAACGTCGTTTCAATGTCGATGCAACGCCACGACGTTGCATCGACGTTGAAGCAACGTTTTTTTTTTTTTTTTTTTTTTTTTTTTTTTTTTTTTTTTTTTTGCGTGATTTAGAGCTAGGTTGTTTATTGCGTCGCTTAGTGTCATTGAATCTTTTTTTTCGATACACATATACACTTCCAGCTTCCCTGAGTAATGATTGCTTTGGAGGAAATTGAGCAAATAATAAATATAAGAATGCACAAAACAGAATGCCAAAATCAGAGAATAAAGTCCTCACAGTCAGTTAATAGCTATAATGATTAATGTTATGGTGTTGCAATTAAATACAATTTGTATATAAGGGGTCCGTCGGTATACTACATATTAAAATAATGTAATGTATTTTTAAATATTTCAGAATGTTTAATTTCCATTTTTTTTTCACTTATGTATGTGTTTTCTTTATTTTATAATTTCGATCTGCCATGTTTCTCATACATCTTGTTTGTTTTTCTAAAGTGATACATTATATTTGTTTGTTTCCACGTTTTAAATATATTTTCTTACTGTCACATCAGGTAGTTGGGCTTAGGACCCAGGTGTCTCGACAACTATAATTAGTTCCATAACTATCTTTGCTAGTGGCCTTTTCCCCAAGGATATCGGTTACTCAGCTTTCAATAATTGAGTGCTGTTGCTTCAGTACTGAGATGAAATTAAATTAATTAATTTCCGTTATGACATCAAAAACTTCGGTGGTCTTATCACTGGAGCGAGTTATTCGTACATATGACATACGGTTCCCTTATTATGGCTATGGTAAACATCTTGAATTTCTCTATGTCTGCAGCTCTCTTGTTTCGCAAGTCATAGAAGTTAACCCTTTTATGCCTAGCCTCCCATAAAAGGGACATTGGCAAACAGTGTAGGCCCAAATCAGACGCCGCATAACGCGGATCTGATCAGGGTCTACACTGTTTGCATTAAATACTGGCATTTTTATAAAACATACTACAAATAAAACTAACGAGACACCCCTTCTGTTGGAATTGGACCAGTCCAAAGAGTTGAGGCAGAAGAGTCCATTCAGCATAACCTATTTAAAGGCTCCATGTTCCTCAAAAATAGACATTTTATTATCCAAAAAAGGTTTTATAAATTGATATATGATATTAATACAAACATGAAACGTGGCACCTGACCGCCTGTAAAATTTCAGTTAGTCTCTCGTTCTTGAAATGAAATGAGTTTTTATCTTATCTCTGAATTAATGTTGGCAACATTGATTCAGAGATATGACAAACAATCGTTTTATTTTTGATCCAGTTCAAAACCGAGAGACTAACTAAAATTTTACAGGCTGTCAGGTGCCACATTTTATGACAATATTAATACCATATACCAATTAATTAAACTTTCTTGGATAAAAAAATGTCTATTTTTGAGGAATATGGAGCCTTTAAGGTGTGCTCGTCAGAGAAGGCATTCGTATAATGTCTGCGGTTGTTACCTTTTAAGAATTATGGCGGGAGATGCATGCTCAGTTTAAGATGCTTAATGTATGCTGACACTAGACTGGCTCCAGTCTCCAGTGACTATATATTTTTTTCTTATAATCCTGTTTGATATTCCACTAAAATACAACTACAATAATAGCATGGCTACAAAGGTTTGTTGCTAGTGACCAGCCTTTATAGTCATGATATTACTTTGGTTTTATTTTACGTGTAGTGGATTATCAAACAAGATTTTGAAAATAAATATTTTGTGACTGGAGACTGGAACCAGTCTATACTGACACCAGCTCTACATTAACCCATTAACCCATTTATGCAGAGATTTCTGTAATCAATGCCAAAAGTATAGATCCTGATCAGACGCCGCGTTCTACGGCGTCTGATCTGGATCTATACTGTTTGCAAATGTCCCCTTTAAGGAACACTAGTCTTAACAGGGTTCAGTTATGGGTCTAACGTTGCCGAAGAAGTACATTGTAGAAACGTGCGAGCGTAGATTTATGTGTATGAAAAAATAAAAAAAATATATAAAAATACAAAGTATAAAACAATAAACATGCTTGGGTGCGTGCGTTTCTGTGATGTATAGGTAAAATCGGTACTTATGTCACATGCGCGGCCAGCGCAGTCCTTCTTTACTCGCCTTAAAGGCTCCATATTCCTCAAAAAAAAGGCATTTTTTTTAATCCAAAAATGGTTTACTAAATTGATATATAATGTTAATACGACCATAAAATGTTGCAGCGACAGCTTATAAAAGTTTAGTTAGTCTCTCGGTTTTGAACAGAATCAAACATTAAATGACTTTTTATCGTATCTCTAAATTAATGTTGGCAACATTAATTCAGAGTACGATAAAAAAATCATCTCATTTCAAAAAAAGAGAGGCTAACTGATTTTTTTTTACAGGCTATGAAGTGCCGCATTTTATGATTGTATTAATAACATATATTAGTTTATTAAACCTTTCTTGGATAATAAAATGTCTGTTTTTTGAGGAATATGGAGCCTTAAATATAAAGTCTGTAAAATACAATGGCGAACACAAAAACGCCATCTGTACAAAATGTACGGATGATTTTAACATTCGTTTTTGACAAATGGGATAATACACGTGTACACGTGATACATTTTATGAAGTGAAATAACTGTTGTGACTTCCTACTAATCTCATTCTATAAAATGGGTCTACTCCTCTTGGGAAGAAACATTTTTCATTTGGAGCAGATTTCTTTTCTGAAAGAAGGCACAATAAGTTTTGACAGTTACCTCTCACTAAAGCGTACACTTACCCTTAAGAGCAACATGATAAAATTGTAGCGAAGATATTAAGTATGTAAAGAATGGATATTTTTAGTTTATTTTGGCCAAGAAAGTAGCTGCTTCGAAACAATCGTATTCTACATCCGTGAGCAGTCAGATTATCAGAAATCATCAATCACGTAAGTCAGTTTCACGATGTGTCCAGTCTATTTCCCAAAATGTCAGATCTCAGCAAAGCAAAGAAAGAAAACTAGAAACCATTACGAAAACATGCCAATTCAAATATACTGAAAAGTTTACCACCAAAAACTGAAAATTTTCAGATAAAAATTCTGATATTTTTTCATATTTCTGATCAAAACATAGATTGTGGGTATTCGTTAGAACCGCCTCGACGAAGCGGTTATAACGAGTACCCACAATCTATGTTTTTGAGCAGAAATAAGAAAAATAATGTATACCCCTGTAAACCCCAGTTTTACTATATAAAAGTGGGGTTTAAGGGGGTCAGAATTATATAGGCATGTTTTCGTGATAAAAAAGTTAATTCTTCGTGCGTGCCTGTTTTGCAGATTAAAGCAATTTACAGCTGAACAGTTTCCCCGAGATAACCCGGGGCTACAACATAACTGCAATGGTAAAACATGGTAAGCTCAATCCATAAATGGAAAGTAATTTTCCACTGCTTTAATTTTAATCAAATAGTTAAAAGTACATTATGCGAATTACTGTATAAAATGTGATAGCAGGCTTTTCTGAAACAAGCAAAACAACCACAAAAGGTTCTTGCAACATAAGGGGGAAAATAGAGTATTGGCCTATTGATTGGTTGAACGAATAGGTATTACAATTTTCTGGATTGAATAATGTTACTATATTTGATGATTTTGCATCACGAAAACATGCCTATATAAATTTGACCCCCTTAAACCCCATCTTTATATAGTAAAACTGGGGTTTCCAGGGGTATACATTATTTTTCTTATTTCTGCTCAAAAATATAGATTGTGGGTACTCGTTAGAACCGCCTCGCCGAGGCGGTTCTAACGAGTACCCACAATCTATGTTTTGATCAGAAATATGAAAAAAATATCAGATTTTTTATCTGAGAATTTTCAGTTTTTGGTGGTAAAATTTTCAGTATATTTGAATAGGCATGTTTTCATAATGGTTTCTAGTTTTCTTTCTTAGCTTTGCTGCGATCTAACGAGAACCCACAATCTATGTTTTTGAGCAGAAATAAGAAAAATATCAGAATTTTTATCTAAAAATTTTCAGTTTTTTGGAGGTTAAATTTTCTGCATATTTGAATAGGCGTGTTTTCGTAATGGTGACCAATAAAGATGCTATCCACTTCAGCCATAGGCGTAGGTGCTCAGTTCGCTGTGCACATTACGCAGGTGTGTAAATAAAGACATCAACTGACATCAAATATTTTGCTTCTTTACTATAGGAGCTGCCTTAAAGGAAAGAATTTATCACTTCTAAAAATAGGGTTACTCTTAAAGGAAAGAATTTATCACTTCTAAAATAGGGCTATTCTTAAAGGAAAGAATTTATCACTTCTAAAATAGGGCTACTCTTAAAAGAAAGAATTAATCACTTCCAAAATAGGACTACTCTTAAAGGAAAGAATTTATCACTTCCAAAACAGGGCTACTCTTAAAGGAAAGAATTTATCACTTCCAAAATAGGGCTACTCTTAAAGGAAAGAATTTATCACTTCTAAAAAAAAAGGAAAGAATTTATCACTTCTAAAATAGGGATATTCTTAAAGAAAAGAATTTATCACTTCCAAAATAGGGCTACACTTAAAGGAAAGAATTTATCACTTTTAAAATAGGGCTACTCTTAAAGGAAAGAATGTATCACTTCTAAAATAGGGCTATTCTTAAAGGAAAGAATTTATCACTTGCAAAATAGGGCTACTTTTAAAGGAAAGAATTTATCACTTCTAAAATAGGGCTACTCTTAAAGGAAAGAATTTGCTCACTCTGTGAGCAAATTCTTTCCTTTAAGAGTTGTTCCTATTTTGGAGGTGATTCTAGGGAGACTGCTGTAAGATTCTTTCCTGGATGTGCTTAAAATAATTCCGTTTTGGCTACGCCACGGTAAGCTGTATCTGTTCGATGTCTGCGAGATTCAGCTAGTATGAAATACTGTGACTAATAAGACCATGTCAGACTGACTGTTTGCATATAGAGGATTGTCTGGCCTTTCTTTGCCCAAGATTAGTATATGTCTTTTTTTCTGATGATATAGATGATTTTGATAGAGTTGTCTTCCCTGAAAGTGGATCAATTCAACATAGCTACTTTTATGTGATTAATATTATCAGTGACATCACTTTATAGTCCCTGTGCGGCTATCATCTGTCTCTGTCACATTTAACATTTTACAACACATCATCCAGTTGGAATTTTCATGTTCACTCTTGTAATATTTCTTCTTTTTTCTTTTTAGTATTTTTTTTTCTTTTTACTTTCCACTGCGGAACCAAGAGCTCTATTATAACAGAAGGTATCCACCTATTATAACAGAAGGTATCCACCTATTATTTTTCTTACTTCTCCATGGAAACATATGTTGTGGGTGCCAATTAGAAGTGCCTTATTGAGGCGCTTCTAATTAGTATCCATTGCATATGTTTTCATGGAGAAATAAGAAATATCATTAGTATTTGGTTAAAAAAGCGTTTTATTAGGAGCTATGGGAAACTATGACAAACTCAATAAAGCAAGTAAATCTGTGTACAAAACTACAAACATTGTCCGGGAATGGATGAACTTTTAGTTTACACTGTTTATTGGACTACTGCTAAAGTTACTACTACTACTACTACTATCAGCCGGCCTCGGTGGCTCAGTTGGGTGCGCCGTCCGACTTGAGACCAGGAGGTCGCGGGTTCAACTCCCGCCGAGGCCGACAACATTCTTTCGTGGAGATTGATCATAAAATATTTTCTACGGTCATTCTCTCCCTTCCGCTGATTCAAGAAGGGCAGTTGTCAGTTTCTGGCGAAAGAATGTGCACAATACTGGTTAACCGCTTAGAGGACTGCTCAGTAAACGTGTGGTTAGGTAAACTGACCGTGCTCGACATGGCCCTATTGGGTTGACTGGGCCGTAAAACCTCAACACAGACAAACAAACAAACTACTACTATCAGCAACACATGTGCATTTCAAAATGGCCCTGTGCTTCTTGACTTATTATTTTAGGAAATAATCATCGCTCTATGGGAAATCATGTTTCGATCTTAAAGAAACTGGATGCATCGGAAGATTTTCCGCCATTTTGTACAAGGAAGACAACATTTGTGACTGCCTGTTTGCTCCCTGCACACAAATCTCCTTATGAAAAGCGGTCTACTATAAAAGGACAGAATTTGCTCATAAAAGGAATAAATTCTTTCCTTTTATAGTAAGCCCTATTTCAGAATGAAGACAAAATAATGTTGAAAGAGTTGCGTTCCCGGTAAGTGTACATGTATCCATTCTTTTCTTCATTTATTTATTTATTTATTTATTTATTTATTTATTTATTTTTTATCTATTAATTATCATTCTATCGGTTTGCCTTGACACGCAGTCAGCCAATAAACTACGTGTACTCAATTTCAAAACACATGCAAAATCTGTTGACATAAACATCAATTGTTTTATTTTTGACTAAATCCTACATTACATTTTTTCGGCATTCTTCTTGACCTATTAAATGTAATTTAAATAAATACAGTCGAACTGCAATGACTCGAACATCTCTGGGACCATGGAAAGTTGTTCAAGACACGGGTAAATTGCAGTTCAAGCCACTGATGGGTTTATGTTAGCAACAGATCAGAAGGCAAATGAGGATACTAATTTATGCACGTTTTTCGATCTTGCCTAAAATAATGGTATGTTCAGTGTACTCGTAAGAATCGCCTGCATGAGGCGATTATTACGAGTACACAGAACATACACTTTCATGATAATATAAGAAAAGTTTCCTAAAACAACTCTAAGTATTTGTTCTCTTGAGCTATCGTCAGATTATCCAAGGAACTCAAAACGAGTTCGAAGGTCATTGAAGGTTACTGTTTTGTTTTAACAAAATTCTCTGTTTTAGTCAGTGCCTTAGTGATAAGGCTATGGGAATTATTGCATTTTTTTCTCCTCAGTTACAGGTTTACATGTAGCATCAAATTCATATACTGACTTGAACACAAGCTGCCAATATAAACAAACTCACTTATTTTGTTTCCTGCATTGGCCGGATACAAATTTACAGCTGCAATCAACATTTCCATTTAGGTTGTCCATTACGCTAGTCGTAAAACCGTCATTGTGAGACTGTAGTCGCAATAATGACACTTAGCCGAAACTCGCTCCGCGAAAAAAAGGTATTTAACTGTCTCCGCGAATATCGGAGACTAATCCCGAAGATGAAATACTTTGTCACTATTTTGCAATAGAAGACAACTTTTGCAGACAGAACGTTGCCTCGAAGGTATTTGAAACCTTTAAAATCTTTAAAAGATGTCCAAGAAGAATCGCAATCAGAGAACACAACCTGACATTGTCATCAATATGAATAGAGAAACTTTGACGGACGGCATACACTTAACCAATTTAGTCTGGAAACCCCTAAAAGGGTAATTGGCAAACAGTGCAGACTCTGATCTGATCAGGGTCTCCACTATTTTCAAATAATTCAACCGTTTTTTCTTGGAATATCTAAATCACATATAGCCTGACATACCTATTACTGAAATTGGACTCTTCCAATATATAATATAAAATAGTCTATTCATTCCACAATGGGTTAACAAACCAATGAAAAGCAAAACAGTCACATTTCTAGACAAGAACAAAAAAAGCATGACATTATTATTTTCGAAATTTGGGGAATAAATACTTTCTCTAAAATTAGCCGTCACTAAACCAGAAGGCAAATATTTGAGCCAGGCATCACGAAAACATGCCTATATAATTTTGACCCCCTTAAACCCCACTTTTATATAGTAAAACTGGGGTTTTCAGGGGTATAAGTTATTTTTCTTATTTTTGCTCAAAACATAGATTGTGGGTACTCGTTAGAACCGCCTCGCCGAGGCGGTTCTAACGAATACCCACAATCTATGTTTTGATCAGAAATATGAAAAATATCACATTTTTTTTATATGAAAATTTTAAATTCTTGGAGGAGAAATTTTCTATATATTTGAATAGGCGTGTTTTCGTAATGCGTGAAACATTCTACTTTCTGACATGTACTCCCAATGAAGACTTAAATCAGCCTGCACATCCGTGCAGCCTGATCAGTCTTCATTGTCCATATAAAAACCTTTGTATCCGTTGCTATCCAAAATAAACCTAGTATATGCGCAGCCTGATCTAAATCCACGCTAGGTGCACATGTCCGATTGTTCGTTTTCTGAGGTCACGAATTACAAAAACACGTCTATTCAAATATATTGAAAATTTTACATCCCAAAAAGGTAAATTTTCAAGTAAAAATATGGCATTTTTTTCATATTTCTGCTCAAAACATAGATTGAGGGTACTCGTTAGAACCGCCTCACAGAGGCGGTTCTAACGAATACCCAAAATCTATGGGTTTTTTTAGCAAAATAAGAAAAATAATGTATACCCCTGTAAACCCCAGTTTTACTATGTAAAAGTTGGGTTTAAGGGGGTCAAAATTATATAGGCGTGTTTTCGTGGTGGGGGTATTTTCATGTCAGATGTTGTACCCAATGCCTATACACGGACAGTGATCAGACTGTTCAGATGTAGAGGAACGCCGTCGATATCGACACTTACGTATTTCTCACGAAGAAGATTATTGGAAACTCTTAAGGAACAACAGGTCTCAGCTCTGCTTGCACTTGTTAGGTGAATTGATACGCACGAAAGGGTTTGCAGCCTGGTTGCAAAGAGAGAGTCATCACGAAAACACGCCTATATAGTTGTGACCCTCTTAAACCCCATTTTTATAAAGTAAAACTACGGTTTACAGGGGTATACATTAATTTTCTCATTTCTACTCAAAATATAGACTGTGGGCACTCGTTAGAACCGCCTCGCCGAGGCGGTTCTAACAAGTACCCACATTCTATGTTTTGAGCAGAAATATGAAAACTACCAGACATTTTCATCTGAATGTTTTCATTTTTGGTGGTAAAATTCTTAATATATTTGAATAGGCGTGTTTTCGTAATGTTAGCATACAAGAAGTTGCGTTCCAAGACTTTGAACCTTTTAGTGCGCATACGCGATCCCTTATCGAAGCCCCATGTCTAGTTCTTTGGCTGAAGTTTCTTCTTGCTCCACCGTTTACTTGAGCGAGCAGCATAGGTTGAGGCGAGACTGCACAGATGCGCAGGCTCGTGAGACTTTGTTGTTCGCGAATGCTATAACGGATCCTTTCCCACGACATGGCTCATTTGAAAGAAGCCTTTCCCAAATTTTGGGGGAGTAGTGTCGAGGTGTGGGAATGATTCTCTTTGAACAGTGACCCATGTGAAATGAGAGACAAACACTGTACAGCAGTCGCCGATAGGGCCAGCAGTGTTCATTGAAATACAGACAAATTTATCATAGACTCTACATGCCCGATAGAGACATCACCACATCGAGACTGCCCTTTTCTTCTGGTTTGTTTCTAATGTCACATTAACCAAAAGATAGATGTATCTTTAGCAGGACTGAATGTAAAGTTAGAGATAATCAAATATTGGAAAGCCCATGGTCCATTCTGTCTACCGAAAGTCACCATTACTAAAGCGGACAGACAGGCCTGAGCAAAAAGGCCTGAGCAACAGGTATAACTGCAGTTTAGACACCAGAGAATGAAGCGTCTCATTAGGGTCTAAACTGTTTGTTCCTCAAACAGCAAAAGTAGTAAAGTGAAATAATATAGAGATCAAACATGGTTTTTCATGCATTAACATTCGCCAGGTCCCGTGGGAGGTGTTGAAAACCGAGGCCGTAGGCCGCGGTTTTCAACACCTCCCAAGGGACCTGGCAAATGTCAATGCATTGCAAAAACATGTTTGATCGCTATTATTGCATAAAAAGTGAAAGCATTTGCTACATTTCGCGTTATCTATTGCACTATTTTGTTTCGCCTTTTCACCGATGTCTCGCGAACGTAATTTCCTAGGACTATGCTCGTTCTAGGGCCGGACAGAACATATTTCGTGACGGCAGCAATTCTGTGGCCCCGGTACAGGCATATTGAAAGTTGCGTAGCCGTGCATTAACAGCGCGTGAATTGTCTTGTTAATACATGGCTTTTCGCCGGTTAATGCACGGATGTTAATATCGTGCGGCACTGCTTTTTATGCAATAATAGAACTTTACGATACATATGGTAAGAATTCAAGGTACTGAAATACTTAGGATAAAGAGGGTATATAAAATTCGTGGCCAGTCTGAAGGCAAATATATGCATATATTGGACTGTCAGGTCAAAATAATGACACAGATCAACCTGTACATAGGCACAGTCTGACCAGAAAAGTTGTCTGGATGAAGCATTGACCTATATTATCGTATTTACCCTGACTATTGGGACAACTTAATTACTTAAAATACTTGGTCTAAAATTGTGAAGAAGTAATACTTGTTGAAGTGTTTAAAAAAAGGTGCCGGATATGTGGCAAACAGTGTAGAACCAGGTCAGACGCCGCGTTCTAAGGCGTCTGATCTGGATCTACACTTTTTGCCCAAGTCTGTTTCCAGAGTACATGTATTTACAGTTAATAATGACGAAACGTTGAAGCCCTAACTGGATTACCGCATCCTTATTATTCCTCCTTTTGCCTTATCAAAAGCTTTTATGTTGTGACGACAGCCTTAGCCTTTGCACTAATCTTCTTATTTTCATCACAGTTAAAAAGACATCAAGTCACCATACGGAAATGAAATCATGTTAGAACTTTCTTCTGTTACGGGCAGTTATAAATGATTACTATTGGATTTACTACCAGAAATTATAAATCCTCATATGTATCTATTCACTAGATTAACATTTCTTTAAATTATTGTCATCATTTCATGGCAGAATAAATGTAAAAAAATCAAAATTGTTAAATATACGATTGTATTTTTGTAAGTAGGCTATTGCTTAGTAACGTATATTACAATATATATTTATATATTTATATATAATGGGCATCTTTTATGTATTTTATATTACAGTGTATATCAAGAATCTATGTGTAAATATATGTGTGGTGAGACTTTAATAAAATATATCGTATCATATAGAGGTTTCCTACAAGAATAAAGAAATATATGTACAAACGTAAATACCAGTACCAGGACGGGTTAAATTGAAATCAATTTTATGTCTGTTCCATATTGTCGTAACTGTCAAACTGTAATATCTGTATCCGAGGGTAATACTGGGGGCGTAAGAAAAAAAGTATCACCAGTTTGAAGAAATATATGTACAAACGTGATACCTTTATCAGGGCAGGTTAAATTGTAATGAATTTTATATACAGTCGAATTACAAGGAACTCTCTGAAATACTTCGAGATATCCGTACCTCGACAGATCAGATTTGCAGAATTGAGGAAACAATAATTCGATTAACCACATTTAACAAATATATACATTTTGTGTATGTAATTGGACTTTTGAAATTAGAGATGTATTGAAAATATTATGGAAAAGAGGAGAAATTGCTCCTCTTTTCCACAATATTTTTACCTTTGTTAGATTTTCATGTTTAGGCAGGGACCAGATTTTCACTTCGAGATAAGCGGTTATTCGAGATAGGCGAGGTCGAGACAGCGAGAGTCAACTGTATGTGCCATGTTGTAGTACCCATCAAACTGTAATATCTATATGCGAGGGTAATACTAGGGCCGGTAAGAAAAAGGTATCACCAATTTGAAGAAATATATGTAAAAATGTGAATACCTGTACCAGGACGGACTAAATTGTAATCAATTTGACATATGTTCTTCATATTGTCGTATCTGTCAAACTGTCATATCTGTATGCGAGGGGTAAAACTTGGGCCGGTAAGAAAAAGTATCACCAATTTGAAGAAATATATGTACAAACATAAATACAATATACCTGTACCAGAACGGATTAAATTGTGATCAATTTGATATTTGTGCCATATTGCAGTATTGTTTGTTTGTGTTGAGGTTTTACGGCCCAGTCAACCCAATGGGGTCATGTCGAGCGCGGTCAGTTTACTTAACCACACGTTTACTGGGCAGGCTTAGTCCTCTAAGCGGTTAACCAGTATTGTGCACATTCTTTCGCCAGAAACTGACAACTGCCCTTCTTGAATCAGCGGAAGGGAGAGAATGACCGTAGAAAATATTTCATGATCAATCTCCACGAAAGAATGTTGCCGACCTAGGCGGGGGTTGAACCCGCGACCTCCTGGTCTCCAGTCGGACGGCGCATCCAACTGAGCCACCGAGGCCGGCCGCCATATTGCAGTATCTGTCAAAATGTAATATATGTATGCGAGGGTAACACTGGGGACGGAAAGAAAAAAGTATTACTAATTTGAAGAAATATGTGTACAAACGTATTATCTGTACCAGGGTGGGTTAAATTGTAATAAATTTTATATATGTGTCATTGTGAGTGCGCATATGTCACACATACGAATACGTAAGAAATGTGTTACATATGCGTACAACTGTACGCATACGTAACAGTTACATATGCGTATGAGTGTCATAATAAGTGTCGAAATTAACACGTGTGCAAACAATACGAAATCTTCACATCTGATAAAATTGCATTTCAGAAAAATTGATACAGTTGGATTGTGTAGACTGTACATGGCGACTGATCAGTATCTACACTGTTTGCCACTCATTTTTCCCATATCACTCTAAATGGTGTAAAGCCTGATCAGATGTTGTAATAGTAATATGACGGATAATATGGGTCTACACTGCTCTCATGCTACTCATGCAGTTTTTGTTGTTGTTGTTGTTGTTTCTTTTTTTGTTGTTTTTGTTGTTGTTTTTGTTGTTGTTGTTGCATGTTTATAACATGGCTCATATACGAGCGTATGTACGCTCATAGCAGATTTCCATTGTCCGAACAAAAGATAATGTCGGTTATATGTACCAGTAAGAACATTTACACCAAACATGAACACTGATACTTAAATGCTTCAGCTGCAATTCGCATGAGGGTCCTATTGTATCTTCGCAAGTGGGTAAAAAGAACATTACCATACATGAATAAAGATTTTTGCAACTAGAAGTTTCAGTTATAGGCGATTAGCAACATAGACGTTTTCCACCTGTGATATCATGAGTATAAAGTGGTTGCAATATATTTGCAAACATACTAAATATCTATCTGTACACTGTAAAAAAATTAAAAAAAACAAACTAATTTTACTGTACAAACAGACAACTGGCTGTCTATGCATTTAGCGTGACGTTTTACGGGCTCCATTAGAACTTATGCAGGAATCACCTCGTAGGATGGGGACAGGGTGGGTAAGCTTAATATACGGTGCGGTAGCTCACATCCCTAGTATATATCCAACGTTGCCTACCTTGCCCTACTCTGCCCTGCCACGCGCGTTTTCATTCCTGTAAATTATCTAAAAGCACTCGTAAAATTTACTGTAAACGCACTGGCAGCCAGTTACCTGTAAATACCGTAAAATCTAAGGGATAACAAACATGAACAACTACAGACAACCCTCATTATACCGACACTCGATACAACAACAAAAGTCGTTATAATGACAATATGAATGTCACAAAAACCTTCGCTCAAGAGTGACAGTTAATGAGAAATTATGCAAGAATATTGTATTAAAACGTCAAGCAACATATGGTTTGGGTATTTGTTAGAATCGCCTCACTAAGGCGATTCTAACAAGTATCCAAAACATATGTTCTATTAGGAAATAAGAATAAAACAAGGTCTACCTTACATATGATTCTGTCCATGAAGGATTTTTACAACAACAAATTTATTTTAATGGCATCATCTTTGGGAACAAATGCTGTCGTTGAAACGAGGGTTCACTGTAGAAGTTTTTATAATAATACACGTAACATATTCCATTGAACATAAAAGTTTGTTCTGCATATATAAATGCCAAAAACTATGGCCATGTGTCAAATAAAAACATGCATACTAAGAAACAAATCGGTGACAGTAATCGTTCCCGAAATACTGACCTCTACTTCTTGTAATGAACAGGTGTTACATATGTGTATGGTTTGTACATATCATACGAACGCTTCACGCTAACTTGTTCACATGTTACATATGCGTACAGTTGTACGCAAACGTAACAGGTAAACGATGCCATGTGTTACATATGCGTACAAGTGTACGCATACGTAACAATTTGTTACGTGTGCGTACAACTGTACGCATATGTAACACATTTGTTACGTATTCGTATATGTGACATATGCGCACTCACAGTGCCATATTGTAGTATCTATCACACCGTAATATCTGTATGCGAGGGTAATACTAGGGCTGGTAAGAAAAGGTATCACCAATTTGAAGAAATATATGTAAAAACGTATATACCTGTAACAGGATGGATTAAATTGTAATCAATTTGATATATGTTCTCCATATTGTCATATCTGTCAAACTGTGATATCTGTATGCGAGGGTATAACAGGGGATGGTGAGAAAAAAGTATTACCAATTACTCGTAGTCGTGTGTTGATTTTACACAATTCTAATTTCCCATTTATGCCTAACTTTCCATAAACTAGACACTGTTGACCCCAGATCAGACGCCACAGAACACGGCATCTGATCAGAATCTACACTATTTGCATTAAACGCAGGAATATCTAAAAAAGAACCATATTAATAACGAAAACTAACCAGAGACCCCTAATATTTAGAATGGACCAGTCCGGAGAGACGGTAGACGAGTTCATCCGGCATAAATGTGTAAATGGATACAATTTTCTTGCAGGCATTTGGTTTATCCTGTTTGACGTTACAAAATCATTGGCGTTACCAACAGGAGATAAACAAGCGTTACTCCACCCAGGGGCGAAGGACTGTCTTTCATTTGGAAACCTAGATATATCTGTAGACCTTAATCTCACAGATGATTCCAATGAGGTAAGGAATTTATACAGGGCACGAGAAATGCCTAATGATAAAATACGAAAGTGTGATAAAACTAAGGAAAGTCAGTCGACTGGTAATACTGATTTTACGTGAAAAGCGCAACTGGCAGTCATCTGGCAAGAAAGATTTAATTCACGTTAAAATCGCTATTACCTGTCCACTGGTTCCAGAGAGCCATCCTATACTAACGCCATTACGAGTAATTTATCCATCCCCCCTCCCCACATTGCATGTTTTTGCAGTTTCAACCGGAATATTGTATTAAATTCTCAAAAAAAAAAAAAAAAAAAAAAAAATGGTATGTTGATAGAACCGCCTCATCGAATATTGATGCTAAGAGTTTCGTCGTCATTATAAAAACAACATTTTTTTTTTATTTTTTTAGTCATCGTTTAATAAATTATTTCCCATCGTAGACCTACATTTTTGTAGAGCCGACGGCAGAAGTCTCAAAAGCGACATCTGATCAGACTCTACATTTTCGTGCCACTGAAATACATGGAAATATGCTGTACTGTTAATTGACCCTCATTTAATACTAAATTGATTTAGTCAAAATTCTAAAATGGAAAAAATCTAAAAAGCATAATTAAATGAATGCATGGTAACACATTTGCGTTACATAAAGTCGAACCTCGATAGCTTGAACACCGATGGCTCGTTTATCATGGCTAATTCGAAGTCGTTTTTGAGCCCCTACGAAATTCTTCCGATAACTCAAGAGAACAAATATTTAGGGAAATTTTCTTATTTTATCACGAAAGTGTATGTCGTTTGCTCTCATTAGAATCGCCTCATCGAGGCGATTCTAATGAGTACACTCAAAATACCACTGTTGACTATAAGGTTGAAAACAATTCCCTAAATTATCGCCATCTGCATCCTGTCCTGGAGTCATGATTAACCCCTCAGTGGCTTGAACTACCCATATCCCGAAAAAAATTCCATGGTCCCAAAGATTTTCGAGGCATTGAATTTTGACTGTATTTACGTTGTTGCTGTCATTCAGTCTTCATTAGCCTTTTTAATGAAATTCGGCACAGAAAATCAACTTTAATTTAAGACTAGTATTTGAGCAACTAACAGAGGAATTGAAAATACAAATTGTTTCTCATAAGATTTCGTCAATAACAATACAATGTTGTCATTTTGAATACACTTTCAAGCAAGAAACGTATTTTCAGGGCGAGATAGAAAGGACAATAGCTCTACGTCATAGCCTAGTTTAAAGTCAAATCCATGGTGGTGATGAAAACTTAAATAACAGAAGACTTAAATGGGTCTCACCCACAAATTTTCTCAGCCTCATTGCTTAATAGGGTCATTAGAGCGCAGATTCTATTCAATGCCATGTTTTGGTATCAACATGTTGACAATTACAATGTATAAAACATCTTTATATTTGGCATTAGATTTGACACTAGATTTGCCGCTTCAGTCTTATATCGAAATTTGCTCACTGTCATTTTAATTGTCCATGCTCAAGCTTTTCCTTTTTTTTTATATACTGAAATATGTTCTAAAAGACATCATAATAAAATGGAGTAATTTAGAATCTGGAACATTTTCTGGCATCGATAGTTTGCTGTACCACTTTGAATTTAAGGAAACGGATATACTTTCAAGAGCGGACACCTAGTCATATTCGTTTGTCACTCTTTTGAAAAGGATCTACTCTAAAATGAAAGAATTTGCTCCCACGGGGAGCAAATTCTTTCATTTTAAAGTAGACTCCTTTTCAGAAGGCAGCAGAAACAGTTGGACAGAGTTATCTCCAGAAACAAATTGACGGAGGTGACTCGCGTTTAGAGTCAATCTCTTTTCAAAAGATCCTTTATGTACAGGGAAAGAAAACAAAAGTTGTCTCCGTTGAAAATATGGTGAAAAATTTCCGAGAAGTATCAATTCCCATTAAATCTTACGTAAGGCCCTATAATTACCTTTTAAAGAACCCTTCTGCCTGCTATTAAGCTTGAAAGCATCAATTAGATCTGCTAAAATTCAATTCTATGCAATGACGTTAAATACACTGCAGTTCCCCATTATATTGCAGTCCATTACGGAAACATGCCTATTACCTAACCATACCTTTACTGGGCAGGCTTAGTCCTCTAAGCGGTTAACCAGTGTTGTGCACATTCTTTCGCCAGAAACTGACAACTGCCCTTCTTGAATCAGCGGAAGGGAGAGAATTATGATTACGAAAACACGCCTATTGAAATATACTGAGAATTTCACCACCAAAAACTGAAAGTTTTCAGATAAAAATTCTGATGTTTTTCATATTTCTGTTCAAATCATAGATTGTGGGTACTCGTTAGAACCGTCTCGCCGAGGCGGTTCTAACGAGTACCCACAATCTATGTTTTTGAGCAGAAATTAGAAGAATAATGTATAGCCCTGTAAACCCCAGTTTTACTACATAAACAATGGGTTTAAGGGGGTCAAAATTATATAGGTGTGTTTTCGCGATGTTAGAGTAAAACACACACACACACACACACACACACACACACACACACACACACAACAAAACAAAAAGCGCAATCTTTTGTGACAACCCAAGGAACTTTTTTTCATTTAAAGAGAAAGGATACAAATCCAATGGAGGCAAGCCACTCTGTCAAAATTGTTTTTCGCCCCCTCTAAAAAAGGGCCCATTCTAAAAGGAAAGGATTTGTTCCTGTAGGGAGCAATTTCTTCAGACAGCTATTCATAATCTTATCTTTCAAAGTAGATACATTTTGTACCTTTCCAGATAGACTAGGCGAGCTGTAAAACAAATAGCGAGTCACAAAAGCTGTCTCTCTTGGTAAGAAAATGGCGCAAAATCACCGAAGTGAAAACCCAGTCCCCTACAATATCAACGGACGATAGTTTCTAAAAATAACCTTGAAAATAAGATGACATTTTTATTAAATTGTTCTCAAATAAGCCACATGTAAATGAAATTACGTATCTTATTTTTTTATGCAAAATAAGTAAGTAAAGTGAAATGTAATTTCATCGCCGTCTGCCTATTTCGGAGAGACATGACGAAAACATACCTACATAATTTTGACCCCCTTAAACCCCACTTTTATGTAGTAAACCTGGGGTTTACAGGGTTATACATTATTTTTTTTATTTCTGCTCAAAAAACATAAATTGTGGGTACTCGTTAGAACCGCCTCGCCGAAGCAGAAATATGAAAAATATCGGAAAAAATGTTTCACTTTTTGGTGGTATTTTTTTTTTTTTTTTTTTTTTTATTATATTTGAATAGGCATATTTTCGTAATGAGATTGCCGAAGCCGTATATTAAGTGCTAAGCACTATGGGCAAAATTTTCAGCAAGACAGTTTGAATTTTTTTTTTCTCAGGAAAGAAAATTTTAACATTTTATGCAAATCATTCCCTAAGGGGGCAATTAGCATGTAATGTCGAATCCTGTTTTCTTTGGGAAAATAAGAATAAAACTTTTAATTTGTCGTGTGCTGAAAATCTTACCAAAAGTGTTAAGTGGCTTAAATAACAGCCGACAACACTTTAAATCTATTCCACTATTTTTTTCTTTTCTTTTTTTTTTTTAATAGATCGTTTAGTTTCATGCACATTGTTTCTCAGGAGATAAGTTGCACGAAAAGTTAAACCAAAGGAGAACATCACCATCTATTCATCAGCAACTGATTTTACGGAGAAGAGTGCAAAATATCAACGCTTAGCATGCTGGATAAAATTCCAGCAGACAACAATGTGAACCTTTTTTGTAATTTTTGCTTGAAAATGGGCTTTGAAAAGTCATGGAAATTGACTCATGCATGAAAATTCAAAACCTATTGTCTGAAACAATAAGAAAAAAAAAAAAAAAAAAACTTTTAAGCAGACGACATTTTGAAATATATTTTCCCAGTCAAACAAGAATGTCACCAGTGTAGTCGAAATTGTCCAGATAGTGGTAAAGTTTACATTACCGGGAAAAAATGAGCCACAACGTCACAAAACGTACCTTCGGACATGTACGCTTAGCGAAAATTCAGGTTAGCTCGCGCATTCGCACAGTCTGGTCAGAATCTTCACTGGGCGCATTTGGATAGCCAAGGATGCAAAGTTTCTAAATGCGAACAACGAAGACTGTTGTCAGGCTGCGCGGATGCGCAGGCTGAGATGAGTCTTCGTTGTGCGCATCTGTCAGAAGGTACGTTTTCTCTCATTGCGGTTCAATTATTGAACAGAAAATGTATCTTTGGAGACGTATTCCATGTTATTATTCTAGGTTTCTCTTTCTCTGTAATATCCATTGCCTTTGGGTAATGAAGCAGCACGAAACATGACATGATTACCAAACGTAACCTTTGTCCTCCCAAAGGCGAAATATGAATCGCAACGTAAGAAATGTACCTTCTAACATGTGCGCACAACGAAGACTCAGATCAGACTGCGCTTCCGCGCAGTCCGATCAGAGTCTTCGTTGTCCGCATTAAGAAATTTTGCACCCTTGGCTATCCAAAATGCCCCAAGTGATGGTTCTGGTCAGACTGCGCGAATACGCAGGCTGATCTGAATCTTCGCTGGGCGATTATGTCTAAAAGTACGTTTCCTGAAGTTGCGGTTCATATTAAGAGACGACAAATAAATTCGTTCAGATCAAGTTAGTTTCTTTGTGTATCTGAAAACAAGCTGTTTTTTTTTTAAGCCGACTAAATAGAACCCTTTATGAAAACGTTTTTACGGGGAGTGTGTGTGTGTGTGTGTGTGTGTGTGTGTGTGTGTGTGTGTGTGTGTGTGTGTGTGTGTGTGTGTGTGTGTGTGTGTGTTGTGTGTGTGTGTGTGTGTGTGTGTGTGTGTGTGTTGGAGGGGTGGTGGGGGGGTGGGGGGGGGCGGGGCGGGGTGGAGGCGAGACAGTTTTTTGACTTCCCATTCGCTTTTCTGCACTATAACTAGAAATGGGTTTAATAAAAAAAAAAAAAAAAAAAAAAAAAAAAAAAAAAAAAGAACTTGCTTCCATTTGTGTT
Organism: Anodontia alba; assembly: GCA_964016985.1. Classification (NCBI taxonomy): domain Eukaryota; kingdom Metazoa; phylum Mollusca; class Bivalvia; order Lucinida; family Lucinidae; genus Anodontia; species Anodontia alba. The sequence goes on along the minus strand of OZ024823.1, from coordinate 10,371,428 downwards.
TTCCTTTTAGAGAAGGCTCTTAGCAGAATGGAGGCAATTCAATTTCTTTACAAAGTTGTCTCCAATGAACATGTATCTATGAAAAAGCAATGTTTAAGGAAAAAATAAGAGATGTAATTGAAATATCGTGTGCTGATATTTCGCTTCTGCATGCTTAAGAAGAAATTATTGCAACTAGAATCCTACGAATGTTGTATCAAGGTGAATGCTTAGCGTGCGGGGTAAAAAAAAACAACAGGCGACGTTTTGAAATACTTTTCTTGGGAAATGGCAAAGTCTAGTGTACGTTAACAAAAACAGAAAACTATCAGAAATAAGGAGACATTTGCATGAAAGGTCAAAGTCAGTTTTCCGGGAAAACCACATGTAAGATCAATTTGTCATCTGCTAAATCTGCAAAGTGGGTGGTAATGGTTAGTTTGGTAAATAAATAAGATTACCGTCCTCGCAGCCTGTCTCAGACTGGCTCCAGTCTCCAGTGACTAATTATTTATTCTTATAATCCTGTTTGATCCACTAAAATAAAGAAAATAATATCATGACTATAACTGATAGACACTAACCAGTCTTTATAGTCATAATAATATGAAAATAGGCTTAGCCTAAATGCGAGCACATCACAGACCTAGCTGTAGTCTCTTCAAAAGTCCTTCACAACATCATTAAAGATTGAATATCAGTATATAAAAAATATACGTAAATCAATAATAAGTAATAAAAATAATCAGCAAAATATGTTCGTGACACTTATTGACACTCGTTTCTTGTCACTTCAAGACCCTTATTAGTGCGACTCAAATTGTGTGACTATAGCGGTATAATCAAGTCCGCCCCAGTCCTGTCAACTTCCGGTGACAATTTCCGGGAAGAAAAAGGAAGAAAATTGGTCAGAGCGATTTCTATTGACAGTATATATCGCTGTATGGTACATTGCCTTTGTCATATTCCTTACCCTAGAGCTCACTTCGTTCGCGACGCGCTTCGCGCGTCATGAGCTGTGCTCGCTATTATTTTGGTTTTACGTTAGTACATTATCAAACAGGATTATAATAATAAATATTTAATTACTGTAGACTGGAGCCAGTCTAAGTCTGTCTTTATAATGTTGTTACGGATCGAACAACTGAACACTAATTCTTTGACTGGAAGACCAGTTCCACTGCGGCCGCTGATTAGATTTAATGAGCCATTCCATATTAAATCGACTTTATCAAAGAAGATGCACAAAGCAAGTAAAGGGCTTGTGGTGCTTCTGCTGTGGTTTACTATTTCTGTCATTGTGCATCGATTTTTTTTTTTTTTTTTTTTTTTTTTTTTTTTTTTTTCATTTTGGACAGCGTTCGTCCATTTTTTTGGGAAAGAGACTGTCCTTTTGGCTTTCTGCTTTAAATGTTTTAACTATGGTTTCATTGCTTTAAGTGCGTCCTTCTTTCCCTTTGGTGTCTTGGACGGAAGGTGTTAGGTAATTGTATCGATTCCTCATCATTGTCTTCCTTCCTATGTATGTCTCATGCGAACAGCAAAAGCTCAGATCAGCGTGCGTATCTGCGCTTCAATATAGTTTACAATAATTCCAGCTCCTCAGCTTTAGACATATTTTACACAATACAATTTTATTGGTTGAAGGAAATGTTTTACACTTCAATTCAAATCAGAGCGGTAATCCGTCGGATCTATATTCCTTTGGCCGTCTCAAAATATCGACAATTTTTGGCATAATTTTAACATTTTGATGACAAAGTCTGAGATAGAAGGATTTTTTTTTGTGTGGATTTTATCGATATGTAAACACCTTCGAAGCACTCTCAAATTTAATATAAAGCCCTTTGGGCTTTATTCAGTTTGTGAGTAATTCGCCAGAATTTACACAAACATAAATTCAACAAAAGTAAAATTCATTATTGAGGTATCAATTCCATTACGAAAACACGCCTTTTCAAATATATAGAAAAAAATTTCGCCTCCAAAACCTTAAAATTTTCTGATAAAAAACTCTGATAAGTTTCATATTTCTGCTCAAAACATAGATTGTGGGTTCTAACGAGTACCCACAATCTATGTTTTGAGCAGAAATAAGAAAAATAATTTATACCCCTGTAAACCCCAGTTTTACTATATAAAAGTGGGGTTTAAGGGGGTCAAAATTATACAGGCGTGTTTTCGTGATGGTTCTGTAAGCTGATCATGAGATTGCTGATTAGACTGTTTGCGTTGATTGTGTTAAAGCGCAGGCTCATCTGAAGCATCATTGAAACGATTCCATTCTCAACCCACCAAGTGAGATCGTCTTTTCACATTGTACAGCATATGTAACTAACTGTCTGATCATAACATGTGGACCTTTCCTAGCGGACACAATGATGAAACAACATCTTAACAACGTCGATATAATCATGAAGTTGCATCGACATTGAAAACGACGTAGTTGTTGTGTGTTGACTGGGTTAAAATTCAATAAGCAGTCAAGTCGTCGCTGTATGCAAGTGTATTCATCTGCCTGTTGCGACATTGGACCCTGTATGCAAGTGTATTCATCTGCCTGTTGCGACATTGGACCCACGTTAACTTAAAAAAAAAACAAAAAAAAACAAAAAAAAAAAAAAAAACATATATACTCTAGGTATTTAGACAGGCCGGTCAAAGCAAACATTGTATACCCAGATCAGACGCCGCACAACAATCAGGATCTACACTATTTTCCATTTAGCCATCAAGATTTCGGCACATCAACAGGTTGTTAATGGGCTTGATCAAATTTTAAGATTAGTATGGTTAAGCTGACCGAATATTTGGGGAAGATACGGTAGATTTGTATGATATATTCAACCCAAAGCAGTTTGCATATGCACAAGGTCTTACAAATACATTCTTGGGCTGGAATACCGTCAGAAAATGTTGACGGAAGACTAAACATAACTGTTGAATAAAAATGAGCTAGCACATGACAAAACCAACAAAATTGCATGTGCGCCCAACGAAGACTCCGATTAGTCTGGGCATCCGTCCAGTCTGAACAGAGTCTTTGCCATTCGCTCAATGGGTAGCTAAGGATCCAAACTTTCTTCATGCGGACAGCGAATACCCTGATCAGACTGGGCGGATGCCCAGGTTGATCTAAGTCTTCGCTGGGCACACATGCCATTTTGGTGGTTTTGTCATGCGCTGGCTCAAATGATTAATCCAAATGGGTTCGCAGAACCTTCTCTATTGGCATCCATAATATTTACATATCTCCTTTTGGAATGACGCAGCATACATACTGTTGTCTTCGTAATTGAAAATGTTTCTTTTTCTTTCTAAGGTCAACGAATACCAGACAGAATTTCATCTACCAGAAGATGTATATGAAGTTAGCTGCAGCGATCAAATCTCTAATCTTACGATGATTTCCCAGGACGGCGTCGTTGAAATGCATCTAGCCTATCAGCTACAGGTATTGGTGGTGGGAGAGAGAGAGAGAGAGAGTTTTTAGACAAAAATTCTGATATTTTTTTCATATTTCTGCTCAAAACATAGATTGTGGGTACTCATTAGAACCGCATCGCCTAGGCGGTTCTAACGGGTACCCACGATCTATGTTTTGAGCAGAAATAAGAAAAAATAGTGTATACCCCTGTAAACCTCAGTTTTACTATATAAAATTGGGGTTCAAGGGGGTCAGAATTATATAGTATGTTTTCGTGATGGTTATATTTTAGTCTCAAAAAAAAAAAGCTTTTACATTTTTTACAGCTTATCGTGCTACATTTTATCCACAGACATTATTTTTACTTAAAACACATACATTTAATTGCATCAATTACCTCTGTATCGCCTATTTTCATTTTGTCATATTACAAGCGAACCTCAGTAACTCGAACACCGATGGCTGGTTTATCATATCTAACTCGAATTTGTTTTTTTTGTTTTTTTTTTGTCCCTACGAGAATTTTCCGACAGCTCAAGAAAACAAATAATTAAGAAAATTTTCTTGTTTTATCATGAAATTGTATATTATGTGTACTCAATAGAATCGCCTCATTGTGGTGATTCTAATGAGTACAACCAAATACCATTATTGTCTAGAAGATCGAAAAGCATTCCCTATATTATCGCCATTTGCTTCCTGGCCTTGCGTCATGATTAACCCTTAGTGGCTCGAACAACCCATATTTCTAACAAATTCCCATGGTCTCAAAGATGTTCGAGTTATTGAGATTCGATTGTACTTTATTTTATGTTACATCACAAAAACATGCCTATAAAATTTTGACCCCCTTAAACCCCACTTTTATAAAGTAAAACTGGGGTTTACAGGGGTATACATTATTTTCTTATTTCTGCTCAAAAATATAGATTGTGGGTACTCGTTAGAACCGCCTCGGCGAGGCGGTTCTAACGAGTACCCACAATTAGTGTTTTGAGCAGAAATATGAAAAATATCAGAATTTTTATCTGAAAATTTTCATTTTTTTGGTGGTAAAATTTTCAATATATTTGAATAGGCGTGTTTTCGTGATGGACTCTTGTAAATTTAATATTTTAATGAAAATGTATATATGATTAATGTAGCTGTGAAAGTCTCATATAATTCTACACAGAATGGCTTGGTGGAATCATATTTTGATTTGTACTATGATATATATGCATGTGACATTGAACACCAAGATGAGACTCTGATCACTTATTAAACTATTATTTAGATCACACACACACACACACACACACACACACACACACACACACACACACACACACACACACACACACACACACACACAAATAATACTGCCTAGGATACAATGCAGTCAACAGGTACATGTACATGTACCATGATGCAATTTCTGATTAATTTTGGTATCAGCTTATTGATTGAATAAGAAGGCTTAGCTGCATGTCAGAGTTTACTTGGGAAAAAAGTAAACATGATTTAACGCTCCCTTTGGTCGCTTAAATTATATTGTTTATTTTATCCAGGTAAACCGTAATTACAATTACTTACAAAACCTTTAGATTGACAGAATTCTGCTGAACAAAAACTACCCTGGCTTCTCATTGAACGTTACTCCAATTTCGAAGGGATGACCAACTGTAAACCAATTGATTTTTTATACGATGTGATTTCCATTAAGGGCACAATAAACTTCCTCATCGCCATTATTCTTTCACAAAACAGCAGCAATAACAATAATAAACCCATTATATTAATTCTCTGACATTACAATTACATCCTGATAAACACTATAGATCCCAATAAGTATCATAGATAACTGTTATCCAATTAACACCATTCCAGTTGTATATAATAACGGGCAACAAATCTCCAGGTAAGGCACCTTTTACAACCGAAAACAATATTGAAATGTGCTTTTTCTCCATGAAACATATGTTGCGAGTACTCATTAGAAGCCCTCGCTGAGGCGCTTCTATTGAGTACCTGCAATATATGTTTTCATGGAGAAATAAGAAAAAAATATTATTTGGATACGTCCTCTTATTTGAAACTATGACAACATAGGGATTATGCATCAGCGAAGCCTACAAAAGGCCACGTATCAGGTTCAGTTTATTCATCGAAATACTCTACCGTATGCATTGATTCTGTGTCAGAGGGCATCGAAGACCTTGCTGAGACTGTGCCCATGTGCAGATTGAGAGGAATCTTGGATGCTTATTTATGACGTAAGAGATCATATCTTTAGTTTGTGTATCATAAATATTTTTTCAATAATTGGGTCTTACTATAAACTTAATTAGCTAGTATGTAAATTTCATTTCACGTGTTCAGGTGAATAATACGAGTACACTCCCTCGTTTCAAAGACAGCTTTTGTTCCCAAAGATGTTGCCACTATAATGAAATTGCTGTTGTAAAGAATCCTTAATAGACAGAATGATATGTAAGAAAACCCTTGTTTCCTTTTTATATCTCCATTGACCATGTTTTGCATATTTGTTAGAATCGCCTCAGTGAGGCGATTGTAACAAATATCCAAAACATATGTTGTTTGAAAGTTTAATGCAATATTCATGCCAAGTTTCTCATTAACAGTCAAGATTTGAGCGAAGGTTTTGCAACATTCAGATCGTCATTATAATATTTTTTGTCGTTGTATCGAGTGTCGGTATAAAGAGGATTGACTGTCCACAATAACACGCAAACGACACACATTGCGCCATTGGATCAAATTATTTGCATTTAGAGTAGGTTTTTTTTTCTCAAAAAGGGCATGGTGTGCAGGAAATCAAAAAAAAAAAAATAAATAAATAAAAAATAAATAAATAATAAAAAATAAAAATAGAAATAAAAATATGAAAAAAAAATAATAATAAAATAAAATAAAAATAATAAAAAAAAATGATATAATTGAAGTTACCCAGGAAAGGCCACGATTACGAAGCACAGGCTTCTCGAGGCGCCGATAGAGGAACAGATGAGGAACAATCAATGGCAAGACACAACACACTGTTGCAATAAACCTTCAATGTATCGAAAATCTTTGGGACCATGGAAATTTGTTCTGGATATTGGTAATTCGAGCCATTGATGGCGCAATGTCAGGAACTAAATTGCGATTATTCAGTGAAATTCTTTCGATTTTATATGCAATAATTGCATGTTGTGTGTACTCATTAGAATCGCCTCGATGAGATGATTCTGATGAGTACACACAACATACACTTTCATGATAAAATATGAAAAAAAAATAAATCTAAAATATTTGCTTTCTTGAGTTATCGGAAGACTTTCGTAGGGACTCAAAAACGAGTTCGGCTAAGCCGTGGTAAACGAGTCATCGGTGTTCGAGCTATTGAGGTTCGACTGTACAAGCAAAGAAGAACTGTAACTGTTTTGGAACGCTCATCGAAAACAACTGCCGCGCGTGCGTGCGTGCGTGCGTGCGTGCGTGTGTGTGTGTGTGTGGAAGTGAGTAAGGCTTAAACTAGTTTTATACGATCGCCTTTATTCTCTTGCAACGCAAAACTACAGTTACAATCGACCCTCGTTATCTCAAACTAGCTTATCTCGAATTATCACTTATATCGAAGTGAAATTATGGTCCCTGTTTTAATTTCTTCTCTTTTCCATATATATATATATATATATATATATATATATATATATATATATATATATATATATATATATATATATATATATATATATATATATATATATATATAACTTCAAGAGCCCAATTACATATTCATTTGTTAAATGTGGCTGTTCGATTTATTGTTTATCCTCACTTCCGCAACTCTGATATATCAAGGTACGGATATCTCGAAGTGTCAGGGAGTCCCTTGTAATTCGAGATAACGAGAGTCGACTGTATGTGTTCGGTCGCGTAGAGTCCTCTACCTCAGCAGTGAAACAGCGCAATGAAACACAAAATAATCATGAAACTGCAATAAAGCAAAGTTATGCGCTCAATAGCAATCTGAAAACAGAGCAACAGGAAACCAAAGGCTGACCCCGAGGGGCCCGACCACAAAGCAATAGTCAGGTGCCAGCCTTCAGAACAGATCGAGTAAGAAGCTTGTCATTCAGTCCGAGGCCTCACTCATAATTTTATAATAAAAGAATGAACCAAAGTTATCACCATAAAATTGCATTAAAACCATACAGACAGTGCCGTGTAACATTATTGTTATGACCCATTTTTTTTTGTAACAATTGCATTACAATAACAAAATTTATAGACTGAGAGACTGAGTCGCCGCTAAATTCGACCCGATTGACCTTCCTGCAGAAGTGCAGAAGTGTTTTCAAACCTTTCTTCTGGAAAAAATAAAACAGTGTTGTCAGCTGAATTCGCCCTAGGAGCGAGAAGAGTCAAAATGTTTTCCACCAAACAAGTAAACAAATTGTGGCGTAATAAAGTTACCGTGGCGAAACCAAATAAATGCGGTCTATCAGGGTCTGATTTCGGAATAACAGATTCGCTTTTAAACTCAATAAATAATCCCGCAGAAAAGTAACAAAGTTGATTAGGCGTATACGGCCTTGTTTGAAACAATATCCTTTCTGAATTATACTAATCAATACGAGGACACAGACATCTGGCAGACGTTGAATTGTAACCATAACAAGAAAAAATATTTAGACGTAAACGTCTAAGTACCGGCGCAAATTTCATTCATGTTTACTTAGAGATATGGGACAAGGGTATACTAAAGTTTAATAAATTTTCCTTGTAAACAGGTAAAAAAGAACAACAATGTAATTCTTTAATGTATGCTTTTATGAAGCTTTAAGAAATTTCTTTATTGAAATGAAAAGAAAATAGATATGAATTTACCTGTTTATAACACATTTTTATGAGAATTTTATATTTGCCGGGATCGTCACACACCGACGATCCCGGCGAATATATAAAGTCCATAGTGAGCTAATCGAATAGTCTACCATATATAAAAATCCAGAACTATATTAAGAGACCGGCGCGATTCCCGCCGGTCAATCATAGCAATGAGAGTAATAATGGGGTGGTTGCCTGAACTATTGAACTGATTTGGATTTACGTTGAAATAAGAATAAAAGCAACAATACATAAACAATTCTCGATAGCCCCTTTTCTGCGGTAAGTAGGACCGTTGCTGGGGTAAATCTTTTTCAGAGATGACTAAAGAGCGAGGGATCATATCAGTGGATGGATCAGTTGCTTACACGTTACTAAAATGGTTTGCTTGTATAGCCTTAGTAACGTGTACGCATTTGTGACGTTATCCAATCAGACGTCGCGTTAACAAGGCTTGCTTAGTTCGTACTTTGGAACTTCGGTCTGAACATACTTTATTTTATCATTCTAATGCACTCGCGTATGTAACGCCACGTCTGATTGGATAACGTCAAAAATGCGACGGTATATTCTGCGATATACTGTCGGAAATCCGACGTCATCACGTAAGGTCGCTTTGCATTGGCTGGCATTTGGTTTTACGCAGCTCACAGGACTTGTCGCTTTGTGCAAATAGTGCATTTTTTTTCAACAGAAAAAATGAATAAATGCATTAGAATGGGGATAACTGCATTCAAATTTGTCATTTCGGGCGGTAAATCGGCGGTTTTACGGCTCAGAGTTTTACGGTCGCAAATTACGTTTTACGGCTCCCTGACGCGTCGCCGTAAAACGAAATTTCCGACCGTAAAACCGCCGATTTCCTCCCCAAATGACAAATTTGAATGCAGTTATCCCCTAATTATGCTAGTATATTCTTTAATTGCTAATAATCATACAAAGAAAGTATTTTAAGAGTTCTCCCTCCATTGCAGGTTCCTAAATTCATATCTACTTGTCACACAAAGCTGTAGAGTTTGCGAGTCTTATTGGAGAGTTCATACTCGTCCGCCGATATTATACTCAATATGATCAAAATATTATCTCCTTCAAAAGTTTGACGTTTTCTTTTGTTTTTAATCCGTTATTTATAAGCATCAGAGTGTATAAAGGTAATATTTTTAAATGTAGAATTCTGCGTTACCAGCGTAAGCAGGGAACTATTTTGAGAACGATTTTAGGTAGTTATTAGGTAGGTCGCATCAGGTAAACTGATTTTCGAAATGCGGTATGTTAAATCTGGTGGCGGTAAACCGCCCTAAAAAGCTCATGGAACAAAAATCAAAGCACTGACAGCACAAGTAGGTCGATAGTCTCCGAGGAGTAGACTGTAAAGAAGTTCCTTAACGGGGACATCATAGCAACAGATAAGGCGCTTTTTTCATCCAAAAAACTGCTGATTTCTTATTTCTCAATAAAAACATCTGTTGTGGGTACTCATTAGAAGCGCCTCGGCGAGGCGCTTCTAATGAGTACCCACAACATATGTATTTGTCGAGAAATAAGAAAAATATTATGTGGATAACCCCTCTTATCTGTAGCCATGGGTCCGACATAAGACTATTTCATCTAAACCTCAGCATACTGTAATTTAATTAAACAGTTCAGACCATGGTCTTGGCGATGGTCCCGGTGTCAGTCGTACTCTATGTTGCTTTGTGGTTTATTCTACGAGGCGTATTGTTTTATGTTTTACCTTGTGTTATTGTGTTCTTGTGTTTTTCAGTCCTTTTAGCATTGCGATTACCTTGCTTGGGGAAGAGAGAGCTAATCTTAGTGCTTTTCGTACGTTTGTTCGATTTGCGCTTGTTTGGTTTTGTCTGTTTCCTCTTCGGCTAGGTTTCTGGGAAGGGCTGCGGTTTGTGATTGTGGCACTCCCTGGACTTTTCTCTTACCGTTTTTTTTCTGCACTGTTTGCCAATGCCCAAGCTCAAAGCCCTGTCCAGGTTAGTTTCAAATTTCAGTGTTAGATTTAAGTCTCTTCCGCAGCAATGCCTATCGGAACCTGAATTTTACGGTGACAAAGTATATGAATTCAGAAAAATATATGCTTGCAATGATTTTAGCATTCAATTTCGTTAAATCATTCTTCGACATATTGACATTGGGTACAACATAAATGTAATACGACAGACTGCATGCATGGTAGATAACCCAATCACGATTAATAACTGTGTTTCTTTTTTCAGTTGCACGCCAGAGGGTCAGGCCTCAAACTCTGTGACGGCTCCGGCCTAAAGACTTAAATCACTCTGTTAAAATTCAAGTTCCAACAGGCGTTGTTTCAGAAGAGATTTAAGTCCAACAATGAATTTTGAAATTTAATCGAAATGAAGTCTATAAAATTTAGAAAAGGCTTTGTGGAGTTTATGGTACCGATAACATGTACATGTAGACTATAAAACGTTCCCCTTGCTCCCCAGTGTCGAGATCTGTGGCTTTCATCTGATCTATCATCTTCTCCACATGGTCGCAGACCTCGAGTCGCAGGCTCGTCTCCATCTGTCCACCCCAAACTCCGTCATTGAATATGATGATGATGATGATTTCAGGTTTAACGACGCGTCAATCCATGAGGGTCATTTGCGTATATTAACTTGATATTGAAACGGCTAGAAAGATAAGTAAATATCATTAAATCTGAAAAAGCATAATGTATATAGGGGTTTAAGAGCAAAATCAACTTCGAGTTTGGAAATTTTTAAATCAATTAAGCTTGTATAGAGACCTACGAGGGCAAGTCAATAAGTAACCAGCCTATCCCATTTTCAATTGACCGAGACACCCAAGATTTTTCATGCCTTGTTTCAATACATGTTTTAGGCCTGAGGACAAACTTGCACTCTTATCGTGTCATTCACTCATAAGATATTGAATGTCAAACATGGCTAGCGATGCAAAAGTAAGCTTTTCGTCAAAAGCTGATTACCGTGCTGTAATTCGGTACTTGTATTTGAAAGGGAAAACAGGTCAGGAAATACATTGCGAGTTGACTAATGTTTATGGGTCTTCTGCACCATCGTATGCACAAGTTAAATTCTGGGTTGGGTAGTTCAAACGCAGTAGAACGTCTTTAGAAGACGAAACCAGGTCTGGACGCCCACCAGATGCCACCGATGAAGGAATGTGTAACAAAGTACGGGTTCTGGTGTACTCTGGCGAATTAAGGTGCAAGAAATAGCAAATGCATTACACATTTCACATGGTAGCGTTTCAACAACTTTAATTGATCGCTTGGATATGCACAAGCTAACAGCCCGTTGTATCCCAAAATCCCTTAGCGACGAGCAAATGGCAACCAGAGCATCAGTATACAGTGCATTGTTGAAGCGGTTTAGGTCAAAGGAAGATGATTCCTTGTCACGTCTGGTGACTGTAGATGAGACCTTGGTCCATAATTATGAGCCAGAGAGTAAAGCTCAAAGGGCCGGGGTCTCCGAGGCCAAAGAAGTTCAGAACGCAACCCTCTGCTGGCAAGGGGATGGCAACTGTATTTTGGGATGCACAAGGCATTATTATGTTTGACTTTCTAGCAAAGAAAAGTACAATAACAGTTGCGTATTATGCAAATTAGCTCGACCAACTGAGAACTGTAATCCGTGAAAAACGCCGAGGTAAACTCTCCAAAGGATTTTGCTCATACAGGACAATGCGAGAGTCCACACTTGCAAAATTGCAATGGATGCTGTTGAGCGGAATGGGTACGAGCTAATACCGCACCCGCCTGTTCTCCGGACTTAGCTCCTAGTGACTATTATCTATTCCCAAACTCGAAAAAGGATATCCGGGGACGTCATTTCCGGTCCAACGAAGAAGTCGTGGCGGCAGTTGAGGAGTGGGTCAGAGACAAGAACCCTGGCTTCTGCAGTTCTAGGCTGATGGCACTGGAACACCGTTGGTCCAAGTGCATTATTCTAGAGGGCAATTACATCGAAAAAGAAGAGATCGATCTAACCCAGAAATAAGTTAGGCTGTTTTTTTATTGACTCGCCCTCGTATTTCTGCAGTTTCCTACGTACAATAAAACGACTCTTTAGCGGCCACTCAAAAATGATTTCATGTGGTCTTTAAGACAGGTGGCTGCTTAATGCAGGATGGGAATAATGCGGAAAGTTCCTCTAGGAGCTTTCTGTATAACCTTCAGCCTGCATTAAGCAGCTGCCTGCCTCCACAGAATTCAAAGCTTCTTTAAAGATTGTCAGTTTAGATCGTTTTTTTTTTTTGTTTTTTTTTGAAGAAAGGAAGAAAGCTATTTATAAATGTATGCCAATTATGCCTAAAAGGCAGTAAAACATTTTGCCAGCTGCTGAGAGTCAAACCCACGAACATGCGATTGAAATTTTAAAATGTTACTTAAAACATTCACATCTATTGCTTTACCGCACTGTACGGCTAACTTTGTCATTCGGAAACCGATGATTACCGAATCGAGTTCACGGAATACAATGTCTCAGTTTAATTTTGCCGTACTGTATATGGATTTCGTACAAACGCGCGGGTTGATTTCATTGATTGATGATAATCACGTAGACAAGTATCAGGCTCAAAAGTAAACAATTCACCCAAAAACAATTTGTCACACAACTGTCTGTTTTCATCTGTACATCTATTTTTAGCATTACATTTAGCGCTAAGCATGCAGGGAAACTTTCAGCAGAGGACATACTGAAATGTTTTCTTGTTTTACGCAGAAAACAGATTTTGACATTTGAAGGAGACAACTTGCATATCACGTGAAAAGCAAGAAAATATCATCATATTTTATCGTCTGCTGCATTTGTCCGGAGAGTGGTAAAGGTTAAATATTATGTCTACTTTACAGAATACAACAGCAAGCTATGCAACAATGATAATTTTAGACCTACAAGTGAAATTACTTGATGAATCGAAGACTGCGGACTCAAAGATTGTTCTATCAAGTAAGTGATACTGGTGTATTGTTGTGGCCAGGTTCAACAGACTACAAATCGGTGATATTTTTTTGTCGAAGACATATTAAGATTAGGTTTGCAGTGAAATATGAAACCCAATTTATACCATAATATTTTATTATGAAAATTGTGATTACTGTATCTTTATGTACTAATTATCCGATTTTTTTTTATTTAATATCATAAAGTACCATTTAAAACTGATTTGAAGTATATAATATATTGTTTATTAAGAAATAAATAATAATAATATGAACAGTTTATTGCATTACGTAGCAATTTTGACCCATCGTACCCGCAGATGCGTTCGACAGTCGTCACAAAAAAAAAAAAAAAAAATAGAACCGCTTGATTAAATGGACTATGTGTAAGTCGACTATAAAATAAGTGCAGCAAGAAAATTGTAAACGCCTGTAGTCGAATATTTTGGTTCAGAACGGGAAAACTATTTAATCTTCAGATATAATCTGATATGCATTTTTTAGAAGAAGCAATGTTCTACATGTGTTTTAAATTTCATCCAAATATATGCATGTTTAATGCCATTAATAGATTGTCAAAATTTAGTCTCGACTTTTGGTTCCCATTTCCGACCTTTACTTACGGCTTTTAAACTCTCCCCTCTCGAAGCGAATCAGTTTCTCCTTGAGTCAACGAAAGCGTCACTCGAGCACTCCATATTTTCCCGTAATTTGTAAATATGTATTACGGTGCCTTTTGCGATGTTTTACTTAGAATTTATTTAAAGGGTCAATATACGATTTGTCGAGGTTAACAGTTTAAAGATATCTCATTCTTGAAGTTTATTGTATTTACTATGAGTCATTTGCAAGTCAGACTATTATTCTTCTCCAATTTTTCCCACACTATTTTCTCTGCGCATGTACAAGTCAATCACAGCGAATCGGTTTATTGGGGTGAAGTGTTGAAGTTGTTCGTCGCCCTGAAAGTCAAATAGTAAAGAAGTTTGGAGTGTTTACCTTCATCAGTTATCTTTTTTAAAGATACTTCTTGTTCTTATTGTTTCCAGAAAACAGGCTTAACCCATTGAAGACTAAAGACTCCTAAACGGGTAACTGACAAACAGTGCAGACCCAGCTCAGACGCCGCAGACCATGGTGTCTGATCAGGATCTCCATTGTTTGCAAATAGTTCAACCAATTTTAGCTCGCCTGTACGAAAGTACAGGAAGAGCTATTGCACTAGCCCCGGCGTCGGCGTTGGCGTCAAAGTCGGCGGCGGTGTCGGCGTTTTAAGACCTTTTCAAGACCTTATATTTTCTAAATCATCAGATGGATTTAGTTTATATTTGATATAAGTATAGATTTTGATCCAAAATTTTATTGAGCCCTATCCACACCCCAGCTTATGACCTATAGGTCAAGATCACAGACTTAGAAATTTTATGTAAAAGTTTTGCGTCAAAGTTTTTAAGATCTCTTAATTACTAATTCCTTGCATAGATTTACTTTATATTTTGCATAATAATAGATATTGGTCCAAAATGTTATTTGGCACTATCCCCACCCCTGCTTATGACCTAAAGTTTAAGATAATGGACTTAGAATTTATGTGAAAGGTCTGCGTTAAAGTTTTTAAGATCTCCCTAAATCCTTCTTTGGGTTTATTTTATATTTAGCATGATTATAGATATTGGTCCAAATTTTTATTTGGCACTATCCCCACCCCTGCTTATGACATTTAGGTCAAGTTCACGGACTTAAAATCTTTATGTTAAAGTTTTTGTCAAAGATTTTAAGTTCTTTTTTTTTTATTTAGTTTATATTTGGTATAATTATCGATGTTGGTCCAAAATTTTATTGAGCCCTATCCACATCCCTGTTTATGACCTGTAGGTCAAGGTCACAGACTTAGAAATTTTATGTTAAAGTTTTGCGTCAAAGTTTTTAAGATCCCTTAATTTCTAAATCCATGCATGGATTTGCTTTATATTTGGCATGATTATAGATATTGATCCAAAATTTTATTCAGCACTATTCCCATTTATGTTACGACCTAGAGGTCAAGGTCACGGACTTATAAATTTATGTAAAAGTTTTGCATCAAAGTTTGTAATACCTCTTAATTTCTAAATCCTTGCATGGATTTACTTTATATTTGGCTTGATTATAGATATTGGTCCAAAATTTTATTCAGCACTATCTCTGCCCTATGACCTAGGTGTCCAGGTCATGGACTTTGAAATTTTATGTAAAAATTTATCTCAAAGTTCTTATGATCTTGTAGTCACTCAGCTACTTCGTAATTTATATTTGTTATACAGAAAGCAGCTATGGAAGATGTTCTCTAAACTTATATCCAATACCATGTCTTCCTCTCTCTATCGCCACCCCTCAACCCTCCATCACCCCACCTACCCCTCCCCCCACCCCTCCCCCTCCAGTCTTATTTTTTTTTATTTGATTGACAAACGAGAGTTCAGGCGAGCATCCTGTCTGGCGACAGGTCTTGTTTCTTTAGGAATATCCACATGTACATCATATAACCTGGCATACCTTAAATCGAAAATGGACTCTTCCAATATATAATGTGGGAGAGTTTATTCAGTCTTTAATGGGGTAAAGGCCCACAAGTACTTCTCCCGCTGATCGTTCACAAGTGGTTCCTCTGCTACAGTTATTCTGTCTTTGCGTGTCGGTGGTTTTATATGTAGCGTTTTTCATTACGAAAACATGCCTATTCAAATATACAGAAAATTTTACCACCAAAAACTGAAAATTTTCAGCTAAAAAATCTGATATTTTTCATATTGCTGTTCAAAACATAGATTGTGGATACTCGTTAGAACCGCCTCGGCGAGGCGGTTCTAACGAGTACCCACAATCTATATTTTTGAGCAGAAATAAGATAAAGAATGTATACCCCTGTAAACCACAGTTTTACTATATAAAAGTGGGATTTAATGGGGTCAAAATTATATAGGCACGTTTACTTGATGGTTGTCCTTATTCAGTGTTCCTAATCTCTCCTTCTTTTGGTGCCTAAGGAGGGCCATGCTTACTGATCATTTTCCATTACCTGGGTATCTCACTTATATTTGGATATTTCATGCAAATTGAAAAATTGAAAAAAAAAAAAAAAAAAAAATACTTACCAACAACTGGTCTGAGTTTGTAAAGTCAATCAGCATAAAACTCGAGTTCCTATAGAAATTAATATTTAACATAAATATTTCAGAATATTGATGATGGAAGAGAGAGAGAGAGAGAGAGAGAGAGAGAGAGAGAGAGAGAGAGAGAGAGAGAGAAGACGAAATTCATCATAAATATAGCCTTTCTTAAAAGTTTTGCCATTATACGTTTACTATGGTTTTTCTTATATCAAAAAAAAAGGTAAGAGAAAAGTCCAGGGTGTGCCACAATCACAAACCGCAGCCCTTCCCAGACATCAAGAGGAAGAGGAAACCGACTGATCCAAAAAAGCACAAATCGATCAAACATACGTAAAGCACTAAGATTAGCTCTCTCTTCCCACGGCGGGCCAAGCCAAAGACATATCGAGAAGCTCCAACCCACTGGTTAAAGTTTTACGAAGAGGCCGTCATTGAGTCTGAGGCCCGAACCGCCGTCGTGCAATTAAAGAATGAAGCATAGCCATCAACAATGAATGGGTTGACAACTAGGTATGCAGTCTGCCGCGTAATATCCAGGCTATAGCCAATTCTTTTATAACAGTTAATAAGTTTTCTGAATTGCTCCGAACAGTTAGATTTATCTACATTTTTTTTTTAAATCTGTACACAAAGTCACCGTAAAATTCGGGTTCCGACAAAATCAGACAAAAAATCAACAAAAGACATGCATGATTAGTCACCGCCGAATATCCACAGTTGCGTATAAAATTTATTACATCATTTTTTTTACAAGGCAATAAGAGACAAAATAGGCCATATTTTAACTGCTTTGCACCATATTTTTAAAATATGATGTTCAGTCTGAATTAATAACTCTTAACCTAAAATAAGCTGTTAAACGGTGAATGTGTTTGTTTACATTTGAAGTTTTATTATTTCAACACACATTTATGAGTTATGTTATTGTATTTAATGTCACAGTAGCTGTCATATATATATATATATATATATATATATATATATATATATATATATATATATATATATATATATATATATATAAGTTGGGAGAAGGAGCATAACATCTAACAAAAAATCTTTTTTGTAGCACTTGATCCATATGTTGTTTTTGTCGGGTAGATGAATGCAACAGCCACGACCCCTATAGTCTTTCTGTAGCGTTTGTCCACAGGCACTCATATTATAAAATGTTAGCCTATTTTACCTTTTTATCAATTTTAAAGTCGATTGGTTATGAAATAAGTTATTTGCAAAATGCCACTTTCATAGACAATAAAATGCTATAAGAATATGATGTTTTACGTCTTTGTTATTTCGCAACCGATCGAACTGTGCTAGAGGATATTTCCATATCTCATGATCTCATAATCTGTAAAAAAAAATAAAATAAAAATAAAAAATAAATAAAAAAAATAAAATAAATAAACAAAAAAAAAAAAAAAAAAAAAAAAAAAAAACATTTTAACGAAACACCAATGAACAATTTTGACCAATCAAAAACGAGACCAAAAGAATTGACCAATAACTAGGTGTGTCTTCAAAACTGATACAAAGTCAGCTTGATTATAGAGCACTAACCGAAACTTGCCTTATCGCCGTGCAATCGTATGGCAAAATCCGACTGCTCTGATCAGATCAAACATTAACATAAAAGAAATGCTGAACATTTATTTTACTTAACAGTTTGTAGAGGCAACTTCGGGAAGGTTTCTGACCTACAATTTTTTCCGTGGCATCACATGTTTACCTCTAGGGATCCTCCAATGTAAAGTGGGTAAAACTCATGACCAGTTTGACTTAATGGTACCAACTCTCGCGCCTATTGTTTGAAAGTACATTTATGTGTTGTATGAAAAAAATAATGATGGAAATCATAGAACATTTATTAAACAAACATTTATGTACAAATTGGTTCATATAATATGTAGGAACCTGAGTATATTTGTCAGAAAGAGATAGGCCTGTAAATTCACTCTTCAATACAATATTATCATTATTATAAGTTGTGATGGTAGTAGTGGTATTAGCCTAGAAGCAGTAGTAGTATGCATCTCTGAGACAGACAGACAAACATCCATACACCCACACACATGCACAGCACACTACCATCACCCCTGACCCCCATGTAAGGTTGTCCCACCAAAGGAGGTTGTTTCACATTTTAAAGCTACAGTGAAGTACAATGATAGCTCCCCGTCGTGCACCATTGACTTTGATGACGTTTTGGAAATTCCGTAGCTGGATTATTTTGGTTCACTCCTGTGCAGACAATGTTTTATTTATTTGTTCTGGTTTACAAATCATTAAGGTAGGATTTTTTCTAGTATTTACAGTAACAATAATTTTGAAAACGAACGTATCAATGAAGAATTCGTCCTTTTAAACATGTTTGTGTTGCTTTTTTCTTCTTTCTGTTCTTTCTATCCGTCGTCTGCCTATATTACAGCGTGAGGCAAGGACTTGGAACTTCGCCAGAAAAATCGCGTGCCAATAGACGGACATGTTAATATTTTAGTTGGCATACATTTCGTTTTTGTTTATAAGTTTTTTGGGCAAAAGTAATATTTGGTTCGAGAGTTGGTTCCGGTCGAGAGTTGGTACCTTGAGGATAGTGTAGTTACTGGTTCTTTGTGACCACTGAATCCACAGCGGAGTTTTGAAAATTTTATGAGGGTCATTGATAAGTCGAGTTTGGTCATAATTATGTAGTCATATAGTCTGGCCACGAAAACATCCACACTCTAACTATTATCAGTTGTTTGTTTGTCCTGTGTGTGTGGGTGTTGGGGGCGGGGAAGTGGAGGGTGTAGGGGGGTTGGGGAGTGGAAGCTGGGATGTTCACTGCTTTCAAGGATTATTGTTTTAGAATGTATTTACAGAACCACCGTTTGTTTTATTTTCAGAACGAGGACATTCAGTAAAGAATAAAAGTCTGTCGTATGAACGTCAATATAACGAAACATTTGACTGCAGCAACTCAAAACAAAGAATAATATTTCATTCACCGAGGGCACAGGCAGCCATCGTGTTTTCCCAAGTGAGAATACAACCCTACTCGAAGTATGTGAGGCTTAGCAACGGCAAAGGTAAAATGTCCTGAATTAAGGGGAATGGATGCACTTTCAAGGGAGACAACTGAGTTAAAACGTTTTGACTGTTTCTAAAAAGTGGTCATCTCTATAAGAAAAGCATTTGGGAGTAAATAGTTTCTTTTTTTACAAGGGTTCAGAAGTGAGTAAGGGTATCGCTGATATCTGCTTTGCTGCGGCCGCGAAATGTTACCCGTGCTTCACATTAGAGTAGGTTATTTGTTTTGTTTGACGAGTCTTATTTGCCGAAACAAACTAGTATGGCTAGAAGCTTGACACCAGCTGTTCTAGTTTTGTGAGTATGTTTATTATTCTCAAGAATATCCTATTCCGAATCTATTGGTACTTTGAAATCGCTGAACTCACTTAAATGCGATTGAAAATAAACTCTCAACCCAGCGGCTTGGAGTCACGTGCAGTGTTGCACGTTTATTTTTATCTCATGATCAACCTCAGTTTTATATAAATAGACAGCCATGCCCTGACCATAACGTACAGTGAACTTTATAACCCTGTAACGGTGGAGCCGCTTCCACGTCTTGATGTTGTGGCGACGACGGATCATTCTATCGCCGCCGTGTGTTTTGAATATTTGGTAAATTTGGACACGGATCAAAGGAGCATCTCTCTCTCTCTCTCTCTCTCTCTCTCTCTCTCTCTCTCTCTCTCTCTCTCTCTCTCTCTCTCTTTCTTTATATTCATATTTTTATAATATATCATTCGCATAAACTGTAATCCGTAATGCCTTATAGGAGACGACAAGCAATCTTTATCGCTTAATGTCAGATCCTGTTTCTATTGCCTTACATGTACATGTATATTGTTATCAATATTGTTCAACATATTTATGCCGAGTGGACTCTTCTACCTTAATTCTCTTCAGGTCCATTTCTTTTATAAGGGGTAGCTGATAAGTTTTTTTCGTTATTTGTAGGTGTTTCTTGTTTCCAAAGTATCGCCTCCTTTAAGAATCTAATAGCAAGGAAATTAAATTCATTCATGCTTTTCATACATTGTTGTTACGATATAACGTAATTACCCTAAATTCCTTTATACATCCCTTTAAAAGACGTTTTTGTGCTTGGCGTAAACACTAATCACAGCTGATGGCAGCTTGTTTTGTGCTTTTAGAGAAAATAAGACGTCACATGAACTGCCAAGGTCGATTTCCTCTGCAAAATAGAACGAAATATTCAGTCTCAGGTGTTATGTGGCTTTAATAATTCATTGCCAAGGGGCAAAAGTGCGCGTTCTACGACTTGCATCTTTTCCTTTAGAGTTATAGTAATAATTCGCTACTTTCTTCACTTCACTTGATGAAATAAGACTACCGTAATAGCCTAAACTATTAACACAGACATGCCAGAGCAAACAGCGTAGACCCAGATCAGACGCCACAGAACGCGGCGTCTGATCAGGCTCTCCACTGTTTGCTACTCATCCAAAATTATTTTAGACACAGTACAATTTACTTTTTTCATATTTTAGGACAAATATGGTAAAGAGTTAAGATGTACCAATATTTAGGGTAAATATGGTATCATTATCAACTGAAAATTGAATCTCCTTTATATATTTCAGGAATTATTTGTCCACAAAACAGTCAGCTCTCTGATAGCTCGTCTGCACATTCAGAAATCTTCATCCCACTGATTCTGGCAGTAGCTCTCACCGTTGTTATTTTGCTGATAGTTATTGGATACTTTGTCCACAAGAAGATCGAAGGGATGGGATATACGTCTATGGAGTGATGACATCAGTGTTTTCTCTTATTACTTCAAATACGTACACTAATATTTGATTTCTCAACTTAGTTCTAATCTAGCTATACATATTTTTGTAAACAGTTGTAGTGTAGTTCACAGAGAACTATGAAGAAAATCCTCAGGAGCTTGAAGTTATATTTTTCATTTTCTTGATATCCCTAAATGAATTTGATTTCATCGAAGGGTGACCCTGCACAGAAGGAAGTTAAAACACGGTTTCGTCTACTTCTACCACGGCTGGCCACTTTGCTTTTCGTGTTTTTCTTTTTTTTTTTTTTTTTTTTTTCATTTATTTCTTTTTTTTTTTTTTTTTTTTTTTTGACGTTATTTTCTATTTGTCCTTCATTTGCTTTTCATTTTTGTTCCCATTACGAAAACACGCCTATGTAATTTTGACCCCCTTAAATCCCACTTTTATATAGTAAAACTGGGGTTTATAGGGGTATACATTATTTTTCTTATTTCTGCTCAAAAGCATAGATTGTGGGAACTCGTTAGAACCGCCTTGCCGAGGCGGTTCTAACGAGTACCCACAATCTATGTTTTAAGCAGATATATGAAAAATATCAGAGTTTTTTACCTGAACATTTTCAGTTTTTGGAGGTGAAATTTTCTATATATTTGAATAGGCATGTATTCGTAATGAATGTATGGATTTGCTACATACGCCACTTATTCTCCTTCGCACATACATTTGTAACAGCTGACCTTAGCTTGTCTGTTCCACAGCAATCGGTTTAAATTATTCAAACTGCCCTCCGTACAGGTTTCGGACACGTTCGCCATTTTGCCTACTGATGTGATCTAGGAATGAATCCTATTGGCTGCTGCCTAATGGCCATATTAGAGGTTTTAACCAATCAGATAACGAATACAAACTCGCCCGGATTCGCAGCAATAAACAAGATGGCGAACGTATCAAGTGATTGTTCGGAGAGCTGTTCGGTGTTTAAACAGATCTGCTGATATACAAATCAAGTGTAAAATGCGGTAGTAATGATGACGCCATTCGCAATTACAAGAGCTTTCAAGACAAATTATTTAGACGTAAACGTCTAAGTACCGGCGCAAATTTTGTTCATGTTTACTTAGACATATGGGACAAAGGTATACTTAAGTTTAATAAATTTACAATGTACAGGTAAAACAGAACAACAATGTGATTCTTTAATGTATGCTTGTATTAAGCTTTATGGAATTTCTTGATTGAAATGAAAACAAAATAGACATTAATCTGTTTATAACACAGTTTGTTATAAGTTTTTTTTTTTTTTTTTTTTTTTGTTTTTTTTTTTTTTTTATATTTGCTGGGATCGTCACACACCGACGATCCCGGCAAATATAAAAATCCTTTGTGACCTAAACGAATACTCTGTCATACATAAAAATCCAAAGCTATATTAAGAGACTGGCGCGATTCCCGCGCCGGTTAATATACAAATCTGCAAGTTGATTGCATACCGCGATAATGACAAGAAACATGTTATCAACTGTGAAGTCTCCATCTGTCGACAGGCGCGTCTATCACAAAATAATAACTTCAGGCTCCTGTGAGAACATCGATGATCAATTATTTTGTCACTTTACTGAACTTATTAATAAGCATGAGTGAACAGCTCTATACACCTAAAATGTCCAATATATAAAGTGACGCCCGTTTAAACACTGTCGACACGTCAGTGTTTTTGATTTCCGCAGGATGAATTGTGTCGAAGAAATTTCTTTGGGTCGAAAGACATTAAACCCTACATTAGGTTTCTAACCCTAAGTAGACTAAATAGAAAGAAGCGCCGTCACTGTCTGTCACTAATAGGCTTCCTTATATTTTATCCCAGGTATATCCTCTCATTAAAGTGAGGTTGTAAAGTCTTTTTTGGCTTCTGAAAAGGTGAAAGTTTTAAACCATCCACCTTATTTACCTGACATGAGTCTCTGGGACTTCTTTTTATTTCCAAGGCTTAAGAAAATGCTTTCTGGAAATAAGTATACGTCTAGAAGTTCTCTTGGCAGCGCTATTTATCAGTGTCTCCAACAGATACCAAAAGAAGACTATTTATCTACTTTTCGCGACTGGGTAAAAAGGTTACAAAAATGTGTTTCAGTAAAGGGGGAATACTTAGAAGCTTTGTAATAAAAATATGTTTGATAAAACGTAGCACTGAAGTAATCCGAACCCAGTGACAAAACTTTTTGCAGGACCCTCGTAACTGAGATACTGAAAGTTGCTTTCTCGGACCGAGCTTCGATCACCTACCGAGAAAAATTCCCTATAAACTCAGCAGTGACTGGGTAACCTTCGCAGGAAGGTGTAAGGCAACGAAATGTTAGAATTGGGATTCGCATTTCGTATGTTGTAGCCCAAGATAAGGTGGGCTGTAACAACTACCATCCTACGGTCAGAAGACAACGGATAGGGGACACCTTAACCTTTTACCTTTACATTAGTTTAAATAGAAATTTTCAGAGTTAACCCATGCCATGCTGAATAAATCAAGATACCACATCCATTTCTAATTGTCGGCCAATCAGATTCCTTGATCCGGATTGTTGATATAAATACACAAACTGAATGGGAAACATTGCAAATCCAGATCAGTTGGCTTCTTAGAAGCCAACTGATCTGGATCTACACTGTTTGCAAGGGCAAGGCAAATCCGTTCAGCAGAACAACGGTAAAAATGATCAGTTTCGTTTGATAAAATGTTGTTTGAAATGTATATACATTGTACATTTTGAGTATACAATAAAAATGTTATTGAAAATCGCGACATATACTGTGCTCACTGATATGATATACATGCAGCTGATAGGTCGTGCGCCCGTCACCATAAACTCGTGCCGAATATTTCTGAATTTTAATTCAAATGTATGTAAGTACCAAGTACATGTATTGAGACATCTGAACGCTTTGCCATACTTGCCCAGATTTTGAAAAAAATATAGCATACGCCCTGTTGACGTGTCTAAAATAGTGTTGGATGAGTAGCAAACAGAGTAGATCCTGATCAGATGGTTTAGCGACGTCTGATTTTGGGTCTACAATGTTTGCTCAGGCCTGTCTGTCTAAATATGTAGAGTTATTACCTAACAGTAATGTATTTATACTATCTCGTGCAATGTGCAATGGGCATGTTTATTAAAAACATTAGACAGTATTTTATTTTGCAACGGACATGGCCGCCTGTATATCACTTTATGGGAGACATCATGATCTAGTCAATCCCTACAATGTGGCAGTTTCCAGAATAGTTTCTGATGTTTTTGCCAGTGACGCGCCATAAGTAGTCTTCCCAAATCCCGGACATACGCTTCTACCGATATTTCCTTCGTTCAGGCCCATGGGCATGGTGGGCAAAGCTTGCTTACCAAGTAATGCTTACTATCCGCGGACGCCTGATTACACCCTTTGTTCTGGGGTCCATGTCTGTTGGTCTGAACATTCTGATTCGTCATTCGTTTATGGATTTATGATTTTGGATTACGGCTTTGGTACCATGACCGCAACTACTTTAAAGATATCTGTTTATCTATTGTAAAGTAAACCAATCACTTTACCGCGTTATTAGTAGTTACGGAAACTTTGGCTTTTACCCCTTTTAAAATGGAAGATAATGGCTTCATGGCATTGATTCCTCGTAGAACTGTGTTGTTCTACACCTATACAATTTTAAGTTCATCATTAAGGTCATTGAATCATTTTAGACGCGAAAAAAAAAGACTCTGTTATATTGAGAATCTACTGTATCGGGCAAAACTGCCCATGGTTGAGCGATGTTCTTTTTTCAGCAAAATTCAAACGAGCACAGCGAACCCAAAGGACCAAGCGAAAAAGTACCTACCAGCATGCGGAAAATGTGCGCATTCGCGCAATCTGATTTTGGCCTTGGCTGTCCACGCATGTCCATGAGGCATATTTTCGCTTGGCGCGGCTTACATAAGCAGCACAACATGCTGGTTAATTAGGAATCGAGGATACATTGCACCTGCATTAATTTTTCTGGCGAAAGAATGTGCACAATACTGGTTAACCGCTTGGAGGACTAAAAAAGGGTAAGAGAAAAGTCCAGGGAGTGCCACAATCACAAACCGCAGCCCTTCCCAGACCCCAAGACCCCAAGAGGAAGAGGAAACCAACAAATCTAAACAAGCACAAACCAAACAAACGTACGAAAAGCACTAAGATTAGCTCTCTCTTCCCCAAGCGAGGTAATCGCAATACTAAAAGGACTGAAAACACAAGAACAAAATAACACACGGCAAGACATACAACAAATCGCCTCGTAGAATAAACCACAAGGTAACAAAGAGTAAGACTAACACCGGGACCACCGCCTTAGAACGGTCAGTAGAACAAACCACCTGGGGGTTTAAAGCACTTTTACAGCTAGCTAACTTCACCCTGAGTCCCGATGCTACTCTTAATACAGAAATACATAAAAATTCGGTTCGCTTAAAGGCTCCCAACTCAGTCAATGCATCAAAGCGAAAACATAAAAATCAAATTAATCACTATAATAAACAAAACCGTGTACTCATAGCTAATTCTACTGTATGCCAGAGTAAATGAAAACCAATAATTGAACCACGGCGGGCCAAGCCAAAGTAAGCCTGCCCAGTAAACGTGTGGTTAGGTAAACTGACCGCGCTCGACATGACCTCATTGGGTTGACTGGGCCGTAAAAGCTCAACACAAACAAAACCTGCATTGATTCGTCGTGGATCATTAATAAATTGGAGCATCTATTTTAAGCGTTACCGGAGTCTGTTAAAATATAATGTCAGTCTGCATCCCTCTGTTATAAACCCTTTCGGGTAAGAAGCCGTCTCATCAGGATCTACACTGTTTGCCATTCTGCTTTTTTTTACTGAATCCCCTATTTACAAAGAAGGATTTTTTTCTGAATTCAAAGATGGAAGGGTCTACTTCAGAAACTCGGGGATGAAAGTATAAACGACACGTAGTTACATCCCTTCTTCCTTTGCAATCATTTAGGACTCGGGATAGAATAAACTGATCACCACTGTGCGCTACTAAAATGCCAGTTGACTTAAACTTACTTTGAAACCTGTTTGGGAGGGATTCCAAAGGTTAAAGATTCGGAAAGAAATCTTTTGCCAATAATGGCTGTGTTTTATGGAATACCCTTCCGAAGGATATTAAAAGTATACAGACACATCAAGCTTTTAAACTGGCTTTTAAATCTCACTTTTTAGATATTATGGACTTTTAAAGCAATCTTACAATAATTTGCAGTATCAGTGGATTGTATATTTGGTTTTAAGTTGTTCATCCTGTATTAAGCATTTTTAAAATTTTGATATTTTTACAGTTGATAAAAGTTATTTGTGCCTCACTATGGCTTGCAACCAATATCTATAAGGACCACAATGGAAATAAGAGAAATCACTTTCTCGTGTTTGTGCTATCCTTGGTATTGGTTGACAAGTCATAAAAAATTACTAGTGTATCTTTTAATGTATGTTTTAAATGTTTATGTATATTTAATTACGCTTTGTATTGTTTTGTGTAAATGTCAGTCTGTGATATCAAATAAAACTAACTAAACTAACTAACTAGGGGAGGGTCTCTGTTGTGGTAAAACCGGTGTTGAAACATAATTGTTTCCTTGCACGCAGATTTATAAAAAACAACGTTGTTTGTTTGGACATTCACTCCATTGTGATGCTTCAAGGAAATATGTCAGCATCTACTTGTAGGCTTCTAAAAGAGTAATGTGTACGAAATGTGTGTGTGTGTGTGTGTGTGTGTGTGTGTGTGTGTGTGTGTGTGTGTGTGTGTGTGTGTGTTGCTGGGGGTGGGTGCGGGGATAGCCAATTATTACATATTTTAATTTTAACGTGTTTCACTACTAAGAGAGATCGTCAATCATATATACATGATTGACAATGCACGCAAAATGTATGAAGAACTAATCAGAAGTGAAATGACTGAACAAAATGCTCTGAAGTAGGGTTGAAGCTATTTATTTATTAAAAAAGTAACAACCTAAGACTTGTTTAAGACACACGGATTTCAGAGTTCCCAGTGACCAGATATATCTGACAAATTCAAGCTGACGAGTCAAAGTGGGTGTCAGCTAATGTTAATAAGATCAGTTTCAGCTAACCGGACCCTTATATGAGCTTCTCTCTTTCAAGCAACGCCGAAACCTTCCGAGGACGACTTCCAGAAATTGAAGTTGAAGAAAGTAATCGGAGCTTTTCAAACTGACCAAATAAATCTTCAAATATAAGCAGATTTTCGTTATTATGAAAATATGCTTTTTACGTCAATGAAACTAATTATTGAATTTCATAAACACACCAAGGATTCCTGGCTATCTAAAGAATAAAATGATAACGAAGCTTAACCCTAGTCCTGCTGAGCCCGGATATACCCTGTCTTTGAAAACAGTGTAGATCCAGATCGATTGGCTTCTGAAGAAGCCAACTGATCTGGATGTGCACTATTTGTCATTAAGTATGGGAATTAATATTAACAATCTGCAATCCGATTGGCTGAAAATGAGAAGTGGGCGTGGCATCCTAATTAATTCAGCAGGTCAAGGGTTAAAATACCAGTCTGTGTAATGTGTACCTCATGTCCCATCATAATCATGATAACACAAATGCATATTTCGGAAACAGCAACCACGTCCTTTCTGGTTTTCATTTTTTTAATGACAGATTCATTCTTCGTTGCCACGCACGGTTTTAGAGAAAGTGACTTTGACTACTATTCAATTTCGTATTCATCCGCGCACAAAAGTAGACCCAATGTTTCAATGTGTGTATATTAGTACGCCATTGAAGAGCTGTCCATACAAAATAGTGCAACTTTTGCTTGATCTATGGCGAGAGTCGCTGAGAAAACCCGCCTTAATATATGTGCGAACAACAAAGGCGCAGATCAGTCTGCGCAGGCTGATCAGCGCCTTTGTTGTTCGCTGTAGCTCGTTTTTTTTCGACGACGAAGCGTCTCACAATCTTAAATGGAGAACAGAATGATGCCTGGAATTTATTAGTTTCTCATAGAATCTGTCATTTCAGGGCTATTCAGCCCTTTGATTTTTTTTCTGCGGGACTTTTGATAGACAAGTTCACAATCTTTACCTTTTGAACTTAAGACAAAAAAAAATCTATGGACTCAAAAGAAAAATGCAGAAACGCATGTTATATATAGAGCATAAATTGCCCGCGCCAAGCGAAAATGTGTCTTCGGGCATATGCGTATAGATCAGGCCCAGACCAGTCAGGGCCTTTGCTGCCTGCTAACAGAATCATTGGACACTATAAAATGTATCAATGGAGCCCAAATGCCCGGATGACATTTTGAGCATGCATGGGATGAATTTGAATCTGTGCATTTTGCGCATGCTCGCAGACATTATCACATGGCGCGGCCCAAACGGTAGTCTGTATCCTGAATTCTGTTTACCATGTATCAATAAAAGTGTCTAGCCGCTCATACTGCTTTTCTCGCAACTAAAAAGAAAACCAAAAACAAGCAGAGCTCATAACTTATCAAAACTTGTTCATATGCACCTAGCATTTTTACCTTCGACATTCTTTTCTATTTGTCAAATATTATAGAAATACGAATGAACTAATTTAATCAGAACAAATCATATTCTCTACTCATTTAATTGTATAAAGTTCCAAGAATTAATGTGTTGAAGTTGTTTGATATGTTAACCCTTGCCTTGCTAAATAAATTAAATGCCACGCTTACTTCTAATTTCAAGCCAATCAGATTACTTGATTCGGGTGTTTGATAGAACTTAATATATTATGAAGAAGCCAACTGATCTGGATCTACACTGTTTGCTAAGACAGCACATGTCGTGATCATCAAGAGAAGGGTTAAACATTATTAATGGGGTTAAGGTTTTGCGAGTAAGAATAAAATTCGATGTTTGATGTTTACTAGTTTGTTTGTGATTGTATTGTTGTGTTACAAGTGAAACTTATATAAAGTAAATAATACTGGTTCATGTAATGAGACACCCCATTACGAAAACACGCCTATTCAAATATATAGAAAATTTCACCTCCAAAAACCTGAAGTTTTCAGAAAAAAAAAACTGATATTTTTCTCATTTCTGCTTAAAACATAGATTGTGGTACTCGTTAGAACCGCCTCGCCGAGGCGGTTCTAACGTGTACCAACAATCTATGTTTTTTGAGCAGAAATAAAAAAAATAATGTATACCCCTCTAAACCCCAGTTTTACTATATAAAAGTGGGGTTTAAGGGGGTCAATATTATATAGGCATGTTTTCGTGATGCTTCCTGTGAAATGTGATGGCTTCGTGATGTAGATAAATTTAAATACAGTCTTTAAAGATTTCTTTCTCTAGTTTCAGTAACGTCTTTGTATATTATGTTAATACATGTTATGCTTTATTTTTGTTTAAAAATACTTCTTGTTAAAACTTAAAAGCATGGGAGGCTGATTGTCTATGTGTCTCACACTAAATATGTTCTCTAACGATTAAAGTATAATTGTCAGTCAAGCTTGTTTTGGCCAAACGCTTGGAGTGCTTTAAAAATTGTAACTGATGTCAACAATTATGACTTAACAATTTGCTTTAAAGAAGGTCTGTTTACGGAACTGAAAAGAAAGTTTAGACGGACTTGTGGAAATGGGTCGAGCTGTGGAAATTGCTCCATTTGTGGGACCCGACCAAGTTGTCAGTCCTCTATATATTCACACGAAATGGTAAACGAAATTGCGAATGTCGCCAGCAAGACGATATTGTATTTCACTGAAGATAATAATACAGCAGTTTATCCTTCACAGATGCCTGGGCAGATTCAGCATTCGACAAAGTGATATGTTTTCTTATTTGTCACAGAAAATAGACTCTGACATTTTATGCAATTTGTCGTCTCAGACGACAATTTGTATGAAATGTCAAAGCCTGTTTTCTGAAAAAAAAAAAAAAAAAACTAAGAATAAATATTTCAAAATGTCGCATGCTAAGCGTAACATGATCGTGAAAACTGATATAGAAGAAAGACTTCATATGTATAATTTTACAGACAAATAATCCGTTATAAAGGTAAGAAAATGGACATTATGCCATTCTTGAACAGTAAAGACCCAGATTAAAAGCACACCCTACACTATCCACTGATTCTGTAAGCATACAATCTAGTCCTTGATCATACTGCGGGAATATGCAGACTGATCTAAATCTTCATTATCCGTATAGACAATAAGCGCTTTATATTTCTCACATTTCACATCACCCGTTAATCTTTACGACTCTATGAGCCAATTCAGCAGACGACAAACTGATGATAGTTTTCTTATTCTTTGAGAAAATAGGTTTGCCATTTCGTGCAAATTGTCATCTTTGGCTTTGATATGACAAAATTAGGCTTTGATGTCGCATGCAAATTGTCTCCTTGGAGACAATTTGCATGTGATATCAAAGCCTAATTTTGGGATAAATAAGAAAACAAAAGTCGTCTACTGAATTTTTACCGAGCGTTAAGTGATATGTGAAAATTGAGCTCGGTCTCCGAAAAAGGGAGGATGGGTCAAATCTCATATCCAGACATTGCTTGTTTCGTCTCATATAGATCAGATTAAAATAAGAGACATTTCCCTGTTGTTTTTTTTTTTTTTTTTTTTTTTTCATTTTTTTTCTTTTTTTTTTTTTTTTTTTTGTTTTTTTTTTTTGTTTTTTGGGTTTTTTTGGTGTGTGTGGAAAATTCGACATGATGTTTCATACTGGCGGCAAAAGAGACAATTTGAATAAATGCTGTCTTATTTTCTGTAAAAAAAAAAAAAAAAAAAAGATAAAACAAAAACAGTATGCTAAGAATAATTCCGTTTTATGCTAAGAATAATTCCGTTTATCTAAGTAGCAGGTTAAAGTTAAGCGTTTAGTTTTAAGTCCCATCAATTGTGCTCTGGCATTTTTAGTGGACATTTAGAGGTTTTAAACACAAGGTAGTAAAAAAATATGCATCGTTTATTCAGAAGTCAGACTTCCATACGAAAATGTAAATCAAACACTCCAATAATTATACACAAGTATTAATGTCTGATTTAGAGGCGCCCCATCGGGCATATGATGTTTATATAAACAAACATCGTATTAACATCGATTCAACGTTGCATCGACGTTAATATGACGTTGTATAATTTTCATGACGTTGTATCGCCGTTTCGAAGAAATAAAGATGAATTCAAAGCATTTTTTTTTGTTTATTTGTTTCTTTTGTTTATCATGTTTACATTTGTTATTGAGAACCACAATTTTCGTTGGGGGATATGAGAACTATATTATTCTAATTCATGGAGTTCCCATTCTCACGGTGGGTAGCCATAACGGAACCTGAGTGATCAAATCGCTCATAACGTCTCCTGCGGGATCAAGTACCGGATCCTGCGTGGATTTTGTGTATACACATACGCACAGTGACCTCTTTTCACGCTCAAAAAGAACACGCCTTGAGCTAGAAGGTAAACATTGAAATTCTTACGGGACTTTAAAGGAATTATAGTATTTATTTGCAATGTTTGTGATGTAGTATGTAGAGAAGTCTTTTCAGGAGATGATGCACAATTGTCAAGTATTCAAATGAAAAACGATCAGTCGCACATAAAACGCGAAATTTATAACGTCTGTGGCCATACAACCAGGCACATGTTATTCCAAGAGACATACAATAATCATCAATGACATTTTTTATGTGTTCCGAATTAAAGTTTTAGAACAAATCCGAGTAATTAAACAAAATATGTGACAATATGTGGAACGGCTCCTGGGTGATTTTGGCACCAACTCCTGTGTGATTCTTTTTGTATGCTGGCACCAAATCCTGAGTGATGATGTTTATTTCGATGACTTCGACAGCGAAACTGGTGATGGAATAAATGACATAGCACAATGCCCGACCGGGACTCGAACCCAGGAGCTCTGTCTGAGTCACCAAATGCCACTGGGGGAGTGGGTGGGGGCGGAGCACAATGCCCGACAGACCTCTCGCATACCGTGCGAGCACTCCCTGCATTTCATAACAGGATAGCTATTATTTGTTTGTTTGTGTTGAGGTTTTACGGCCCAGTAAACCCAAAGGGGGTCATGTCGAGCGCGGTTAGTTTACCTAGCCACACGTTTACTGGGCAGGCTTAGTCCTCTAAGCCGTTAACCAGTATTGTGCACATTCTTTCGCCAGAAACTGACAACTGCCCTTCTGGAATCAGCGGAAGGGAGAGAATGACCGTAGAAAATATTTCATGATCAATCTCCACGCAAGAGAATAGCTATTGATGCGAATTTTGAAAACAAAAGACAAACAAACTATTCAGCCCGTTGAAATCTTGCTTTATCACTCAAGACGTTTTAATTAACTGTCCAAGAACCTTGAGGAACATAACATCTTTTTGACAAAAAAGGCTTGCAATTACTGCCTGAATTACATTAGGCAGAACGTCTCCCTAGACCTCGAACTTTTAACAGTCGTCTTTTTTAAAATGCTATGAATTTATGGAAATATGGTTTCGGATATCATAATGTCTGCGCTTCTTAATCGAATCCAAAATACACCTATAATCACCGTTGATTATGATACGAGTCGTAAAAGGCATTTTCTTCATCCACTCTTGTTCTTGAAAGTGGCGCGCAAAAAGATACTTTCACTCGACTTGCATGACCAGCACGCGTTTCTTTTGCAAAAATCATGTCGAAGGAAAGAGAGCAGAAAATAATATGAATTGACTTTAATACCACAGCGCATGTGCAGCATATTTTCAGGAGAATAAATAGTTTGTGCCAGCGAACATTAATTCCTACAATTTACATGTGCTTCCAGCAAGGACACGGACCAGTCTGCGGATGTACAGACTGATCAATGTCTTCACTGGTGCATGCAAAAGTATTGGGTTCCTGTAGGCAAGGCTGTAAATTAATAAAAGTTTTTGTCCCGTCATTCGGACCCCATTCTCTGTAGGTGGGGCAGTAGTTACAAATGCCTATTGTCTGGTAAACAGTGCAGACAGTGCAGACCCAGAGCTGACTGCTCGGTCTGACTGCGCACTGTACACATTATTCCAATTCAGATATGCTGTAGCTGCAGTTATAGTTGATTGGGGGTTACCGACAGTTGCCTCTTCTCGACTACACTTTTTATTCGCCTGTCGTATTAATGACAGCAGACTTTTATCCATTTCTGATCAGGGTCTACACTGTTTTGAATTCCCATTCCCATACTGACCAGATAGTTAACTTAGTAAGTATAGCAAGCTGTTACATGTAGCTGGGTTTCTTTAATGCCCAGATTACATGAAAAACTACAGCGCCAGCCGTACAGCGCAGTCGGATTCGCGTTTCACTGGAGATCAGGAGGTCGCGGGTTCAATCTCGCTAGTACTTCATGTCTTTCTATGAAAAAAAATCCTTCTACCGCTGATTTAAACACGGCAGCTGTCAGTAGCTGATGGAAAGATGGGCGCCTATTACTGGTGAACGGCTTAGAAGATATTGTCTTGTCCAGGAAAAAGTGTGGTTAGGGTCACCGGGCGGACTCTTAATCCATTAGGTTTCTCGCCGCTGTGGTTCGTGCCTCGCTCGGGTCATATGTGGGAAAGCCAAGTTCTGCTTACGGAAGGCAGGTGTTTTTTTTCCCCGGGGTTCTCTGATTTTCGCCCATCTTTGATGAACGATCGGCTCGATATAACTGAAATATTCTTGAAAGGGCCGTAAAAACCCAAATCCCCTCCCCCCTCCCCACCCCCCCCCCCCCCACCAAAAAAAAAAGTCACCGGCCGTCCCTACTATGTCCTAAAATGTGTTGACTGGGACGTGAACCTCATTACAAACAATCAAAACCTATAATAAGTCGACCTGACTTTTTATGTTGATTTGTCGTCGATACACCGTACCAAGTAGAGGAACTACAGCAATATACAACCTACTTTCCACACTCGCCACTTTGTTCTGCATGTTTTTTTTTTTTTGTTTTTTTTTTTGTTTTTTTTTTTCGAAGATTTCGCCCAGATAAATGAAACGCAAGTGGTCAAACGTACTTTGACCTTTGCCTTGCGTCAATGTAATTTTAACATTGCAAAAATCCTATCTTATTTTTAAGTCCAGATAAGTGGCAAGAAGGTCCGTTTTTACATGGATTCTGTTAGGGGAAAAATGATTTTGGTGCTAGACTTTTAGCAAAGTCGATCATTTAGCTTAAAATTCCAAAGAAACTACTTGCAGAACATGGCTGGCGTTGGCAGTAGTATAACCGCTGTTGTTTTTAAGTGTCTGCAAATTCAAACAAGCGTTTATATCCATTAGAAATATCAGTGTTGCTTATCGTAGAGGTAGGGTCGGGTAGAGCAGGTTTAGTTAGGATTAGGAGTGGGGTAAGGGTAGGGTAGGGAAGGGTAGAGAAGGGGTTGGTAGGCTAGAGGTAGTGTATTGGTAGGGTAGGGGTTGTGGTAAGGTAGGGTTTGTGTAGGGGAAGGTTAGGGGTAGAGTTAGGGTAGGGTGGGGGTAGGGGAAGGGTAGGGGAGCGGTAGATAGGATAGCGTAGGGGCAGCGGTAGTTTGGAT
Source organism: Anodontia alba (assembly GCA_964016985.1). NCBI lineage: Eukaryota > Metazoa > Mollusca > Bivalvia > Lucinida > Lucinidae > Anodontia > Anodontia alba. The sequence goes on along the minus strand of OZ024823.1, from coordinate 10,336,640 downwards.
GGAGTAGGGATAGGGTAGTGATAAGGGTTGGTAGGGTTAGGAGTGAGGTAAGGGTAAGATAGGGCAGGGCAGGGCAGGATAGGGTAGGGTAGAGTAGGGTATGGTAGGGTTAGTGCTCTTAAATATTCACAATTCTTCAACATGCTATTTTAGTCTTTTCATTCCCTGATAAATTTATATACCGCATGGCACCACATCACACATTGGATGAACGAGTTGCGTAATGCAAACGTTACGGATCGTTTTGTAGCGATTCCCTATGCAGTGGTACGTTACCAAAAAGCGATTCGCAACGATTCGCAACGATTCGCAATAGTGTTCAGAGCTGTCTCGCACAAAGCGCTCTCTGTAACAGACCTTCGCATATCAGCCAGACAAAACAAAATGGCGCTGTCAGTGCCCGTTTTAAGACATTAAATGTTAAATGAAACTTTTTTTTTTTTTTTTTTTTTTTTTTTTTGAAAATGAAGTTAACCAACTAAATCATAAGTTTATATTTATTCTTTTGTTATTAGATCTATAGCGATATTTTACCATGAATGAACATCATATTTGTGATAAAGTTTCATGGTTGTAATGCCTATGCCGCAGATACGATCTTATATGTTCAGCAAGATACCGGTAAGTGCAGCAACGCTTCGGAACTGTATTTGATCTGATGTGGTATGGTGCGGTGCATACATTTTTGTCATTCCCTATTAAACTGGTGGTAAGAAATTAACTGGTTGTCAAAGCCGATTACGTTTCACAAAAACGGACAATGGTTAGTAAAGAACACGTTACATAATCACATAGGATCCGGTGCCAGATGATCACATTATAGCCCGTGCCACAGAAACGTCTTTTTTATCCCTGATCCCGCAGGATCCGGTCCTCTATGAATTCTACAACACGGTGATAAAATGCATTATGCACGATAACGGTTCGATAAAGGAACAACAGAGTCTTCATTTTTAAGAGATTAAAGTATAAGGACGCAGCCAGTGAATAGCCATTTGTCTTGAAATGGTTTAAACAGTAAAATTTCGGTTTTAAATGCCGTGTGTTATGGACAAAAATAGCCACACGGCATAAATTCCAAGATCCAGACAGAAATGTGTTACTTCAATAACATTTATTGCTTGCTCAAACTTATGCCTGCTCTCTGTAAGGTTCCGTGAGATAAATGTTTTGTTATAACTCACTCATTTTTGTCAGAAAAATCGACCCGAAACTGAGTAGCCGTCTTTTTAGTTTCAAAACAATCACCCAGGATCCGGTACTTGATCCCGCAGGAGGCGTTATGAGCGATTTGATCACCCAGGATCCGTTATGGCTACCCACCGTGATTCTATAAAATGACCAGTGATGTATAATCCAAAACTCCCTGTTAACACACACTCTTTACGGAAAGTAACAAGTGGGAGTAACCTCATTCGATGAGTATGCGCGACAAGTATTAGCTTACACACACACACACACACACACACACACACACACACACACACTTTGTCTGTGCAAAGCCACAATGTGCTAAGCGTACGTTGACAGAGTTTTTTTGTGAAGCTGGTACCCAGTTATAATAACGGTGAGCATTTCAAGGGAAGTAGCATGGGACCAATCCATGACCTTTCATAAAGTGCTTTCAGAGAAATAACAAACTCTAAGATTGTTAACATATGATCGACTGTGACGTTACATGTACTATAGTCACACTCATAATTGTTCTTAACTCTTGTCATGCTGAATAAATTAAAATGCCACGCCCATTTTTAGTTTTCAGCCAATCAAATAACTTGATCGAGATTGTTGATATAAATTTACATACTTAATGGCAAACAGTGCAGATCCAGATCAGTTGGCTTCTGCAGAAGCCAACTGATCGGGATCTACACTGTTTGCAAAGCAGGGTATATCCGGGTTCAGCAGGACAAGGGTTAATCAAAACACTGACAGCAATGGTGAGCCGATTGTCTCTGAGTGTAGGATGGGCAAAATGGTACTGAACGGGGACTTAAGACTGTTTCATTTAACCCTTAACTTCCTGTAATTTAAGCAAGCAGTGCAGACCCTGGTCAGACGCCGTGTTCTGTGGCGTCTGATCTGGGTCTGTACTGTTTGCCAGTGTTTACCGATAACCCGCTTTACTCGGCAGTCTGACGTCACAGCGACAAGAATAGCGCGCCTATAAATAACCGTTACGTTGATTGCGTACAAACGCATGGTTTAGTTTAATTGGATAATCACGTGGACAAGAACCTTAAGGAAATTTTGGTGTATACTATGGACCGTTTGTAAACAATAGAAACAAAAAACATGATACATTATAAACCACAACGTGAGAAAACGTGCCCTCTGACATGTGCGCAGTCTGATCAGACTTCGTTGTCCACATGGCGAAACTTTGCATCCATGCCTATACAAAATGTGCTCTTAAGGTTCGAGCGAATGCTGAGACTTATCTCAATCTTTGCTGGGCGCACGTGTCCCTAGGTAAGTTTCCTGACGTTTCAGCTCATATTATAAATGGACACTGGAAGCGAATACTGCGATCAATTACGTATATCGCCAACAAGTAGGCCTCTGTCCTCGTCTAAATCCCCAGTCAGTTTCGGTGATCAGACCTCTTGGATTCGCCTCAGGATCGGCCATTGTCGTCTTCCTGATACCAGTCACAATACCCACGTGATTTTTGTATGCAATGATGTCCCCAGGGCTTTTACCACCTCTACATCTCTTGAAATGCCCGCTCATCACAACAAACATCGAATGTGACCTCTGCCACTGCTTAGCATCAATAGGAGTTTTACGAACCATTGAAAAAAAGGCATGTCTGAAAACAAACAAACCATTACGAAAACACGCCTATTTAAATATATAGAAAATTTCACCTCTAAAAACTGAAAATTTTCAGATAAAAAAGTCTGATTTTATTTCATACTTTTGCTCAAAACATAGATTATGGGTACTCGTTAGAACCGCCTCGTCGAGGCGGTTCTAACGAGTACCCACAATCTATGTTTTTGAGCAGAAATAAGAAAAATAATATATACCCCTGTAAACCCCAGTTTTACTATATACAAGTGGGGTTTAAGGGGGTCAAAATTATATAGGCGTGTTTTCGTGATGATCGAATCCTCTAACCTTTCCTAGTGGGCGAACAACGTTGAAACAACGTCGAGGACGTTAAATTAACATTGAAACGATGTTGTTTCAACTTTGTGTACCTGCTGGGGTATCACTCTCAAGGCTAATCAGCAGACGACAAATTAGTGATATATTTTCCTTATTTTTACCAGAAAATATATAGGACTTTATATTTTGAAATATAAAATCCTATTCTCTGGAAAGATAAGAAAAACATTTCGATCAGCTGACTGTTTTACCCTAAGCATAAAGCAACGACGTGGGAAAAAGTGCTATATCACGGAAACATGCCTATGTAATTTTTACCCCCTCAAACCCCATTTTCATGTAGTAAAACTGGGGTCTACAGGGATATACATTATTTATCTTGTTTTTGCTCAAAAACATAAATTGTGGGTACTCGTTAGAACCACCTCGTCGAGACGGTTCTAACGACTACCCACAATCTATGTTTCGAGCAGAAATATGAACAAATATCAGAATGTTTTATCTGAAAATTTTCATTTTTTGGTGGCAAAATTTTCAGTATATTTGAATAGATATGTATCGTAATGATATAGGACACACGCGAACAAGACAGGCTCAAATCAATTGTGTCAAGGCCTCTGCTGTCCGCTTACAGAATCATTGTCTGCTGCAAAATATACTGATGTGCAGCAGAGATCCTTGTTAACATATGCCATTGTGTGAGCAGATTCAGCAGACGACAAACTGTTAATACTTTTACTTGTCTTCCCCAGAAAATAAACTTTGACAATTCGTGCAAATCGTTTTCCAAAGCGACGATTTGCTTGAAAGTCTATACTTCAAAGTCTATACTTTCTTGAAAAATCAGAAAAAAAAACAGTCTGTCGTCTGCTGAAGGAGTTACCCAGAACGCTGAATAGTAAACTGCGCGGCTTCGCTGGTTGACTTGGATATTTACTGTTTGCGTATGCCCAAAGACACATTACAGTCGAACCTCGCTTATTTCGAATTCCCGCTGATCTCGAAGTGAAAATCTGGTCCCTGTTTTAACATGAAACTATGACAACAGGTAACAAAATAATGTGGAAAAGAGGAGAAATTGCAATTTCTCCTCTTTTCCACATTATTTTATATATATATATATATATATATATATATATATATATATATATATATATATATATATATATATATATATATTTCTAACTTCAGGAGTCAAATTACATATTCATTGTTAAATGTGGTTATTCAATTTATTGTTTTCCTCACTCTCTCAACTCTGATATGTCGAAGTACGGATATCTCGAAGTGTTTCAGTGAGTCCCTTGGAATTCGAGATAACGGGAGTCGACTGTATTTTCATGGTTCGATCGAATTACTTTGCACGTGCACAGCATGTCCTGACAAAATGAAAGTAAAGGTTTTCTAGCATAGCCGAATTTATCCTAAATATTATGAAATCATACCTCCTTGTCACACTTGTCCTAACACTTTAACAAAACAGTGCCACCTGTTAATGTAACGTAAACTACTGGGCCCAGTTGTTCAAAGCGTCGTTAGCTTAACAAACGAGCTCGTTAAGGGTCATTTCGTTAACTGCTTTAGTGGATTCAATATACAATATTCTGATACTTTTTGCTGAAAAAAATGTGAGTAGCTTTGCAAAAGCTACTCACATTTTTTCAGCAAAAAAATTCAGCACATTTGCATATCACTTGATGTAAATTTTAACGAATCGTTAACAAACGATGTCGTTAGCTTTGAACAACTAGGCCCTGGATGAGTACACATTGTGTAAACGCTGCTCGGACGCTGTGTTCTGCTGCGTCTTATCTGGGTCAACAGCGTTTGCATAGGTCTGTTTGTCTGGATACTTAGGGTATATACGGTATAACGGATACGTGATCTCTAGCTACAGTATGTACCCAAATTATTCGAACAGGAAGGCTTCAACACATAGTGTACACCCAGATAAGACGCCACATAATACATCGTCTTATCAGGGATTACACTATTAACCACTCATCTAACAGTTGTTAGACACATCAGCAGGATAAAATGCTTTAATCACAGTTTAGGACAAGTTTAGGCAAGGAAAAGTTTTTCGAACATTTAGGTTAAATTTGGATATTCATTGGTACGTACTTTTGTGGTGCCACGGCGTCGGATGCTTCCAAAACATCTGCTACAAACAAGTGACATTTGTCTTTTCCTTTGCCGATACGGTATTTCCGATTCTTCGAGTTCCTCAGATAGTCGGTGGAGCCGACCTGACCTTTAGCTGAGTCGGCGAAGTTACGCAAGAACATTTTGGAAATATCTTCTTTGGGGATGCTGGGGATGCCTGGGAAGTCAAAGCCTCCGTAATCCGGAAAAAGGCCATTATTATAGTAATCCATGTATTGTCCGTAACAAACCTGAATGATAATAATTCTAGTAATATTAATGATAATAAAACTAATAGTAATAATTACAACAACAACAAAAACATCAAATAATATTTATAAAAAGTTGAACTGATTTGACTTGGGAACTGGAACACATTTAGGGTGGGGGGGGGGGGGCGATTCTGCCAAACCTGTTTTTGTTTCCTTCTGAACAGGAATCTATTCCAAAAGGAAAGGATTCGTTCTGCTAAGAGTAGACTGAAATACGTAAATCTGGAGTAGACCCCTTGTCATGGGGAGATGTATTATTATGCAGGAACGTAAATAGGAAATATTCTAAAGTTGTCTACCTTGGCGAAAATGACAAAACATTCTTTTTCTTATAGAGCAGATTCCTTTTCTGAAGGGGTTTGACGTGTTGTTCAAACTTAAAGCACCAATTACAACTGCAGAAGATGTCATTCTGATTTTTGTCTCTTTCGCGACATTTGTCGTCTGCTTTTTTAATTTTAAACTATCGTTTGGAAAGACGTCTATATATAAAGTTGAAAGACTGAATATCAAACAGCGTAGATCTCATCTGGATCTATGCCGTTTGCAAAAGCCTATTATTATTGTCTGTGGAAGTGAAAGAGTTAAAATCTTAACAGAGAAAAGGTTTGATCTGTCATGCGAGTCGCTTGCCTAGCAAATGATTCACATGAAATGTCATGTCTCAATTTCTTTGAAAAATAATATCAAAACTGCAGTAAAGCAAACATTTTACAAAAGTTGTCTCCCTTGATGTATATGGCAGGTAATCAAATAATCGTTTCCGGTCCTCTAAACACCATTCCAAGTTTGTTCTATGATTGGTAATTTAATTTCCCTCTTCAGTTTTTATTCGCTTCGGTTTAGCATAAATTTAAGTTGATTTTAAAAGAATTTACCCAGCAGACACAAGACGTTTATACAACGTCGCCTCAACGTCGATGCAACGTCATGACGGTTGGCATAAATTTAAGTTGATTTTAAAAGAATTTACCCAGCAGACACAAGATGTCTATACAACGTCGCTTCAACGTCGATGCAACGTCATGACGTTGCATCGACGTTCAGGCGACGTTGTATAGACGTCATGTGCCCGCAGGGTACTACACTCAGCAAACATAAAACGGCTCCACGTCTTTTCGGTAACGTCGCTGTTATGTCAATATGACCCACTGGGAAAATATTGTGTCACGGTACAAAAGACGCATTTACTATCAGACAGTAAGTAAACGTCATGACGCCGCAGGGATGTAGAAACGATGCGGTCAAGACCTTGTGTGATTACTGGGAAGTGTGCATGGGTGATCCATGAAAGCAAGGCTGTACAAACGCATGCTTTTGCCCCCTCGATGTGCTTCGGGTACCTGGTAGCGTTAAACTAAGCCTATTAAAAGAAAGAAGAAAGAAACTGTAAATATGTAAAAATCAACTTACCGTAGAAAGAAAACCAATGGAAGCTAGAGCAACAAACAACAGTTTCATGGTTGGTTGGAACTTCATTGTTTGTGCAACTGAATGCTTCCAACTTAAAGACAATAGTACAACTTCTATATGTTGGTGGAAACTGACCACTACGTTTCTGGTAGAAAATCGCCCATACCAACACTTCTGCTTTAAATCATCAGTTTCGGATCATCCTATATATATATAGAATCAATACTTTTTTCATGTTCATATCAGATGAGTTTTCTAAAACTAATTTCACCGAAATGCCCTGATCAGACTGTGAACATGTGCGCGGTTCGGATCTTTGTTATTCGTTTATACATGTACTATACGAGTTGGTGGTTTTCCCGAATTCAGTCCTATATGCCTCGTAATCATATACCCCTATCATGTGCCTACGAGCCACAACGTAGAGAAAATGTACTTGCGCCCAGTTTCGATTCGACCAGCCTGCATATCCGTGTAGTTTAACCAGAATTTTTAATATTTACTTACGAAGCCTTGGATTTTTAGTTGGTTATCTAAATTACACACATAAAATACTCTTGTCAGACTGCGCGGGTGTGCAGGCTGATCTGAGTCGTCGCATGTTACATATGTCCGGACAAATTATTTCATCATTGAGGCTCTTATATCATATTCAGTAAGGTACAGTTAATAGACGTAATTATTTGCCACTTGTAACCTTGTAATCAATTCTTCTTTCTACATTTGCTTAAATAATCTGCACATTACTTCATCGATGGAAACTTTAAGGACAAACACACAAGATTAAAACTGAAATAAAATTTATAGACATAATAAATCTGATTATGTTTGCCGTTTAACCCCATCACTCCTGAATTTCTGAAGTAGTATATTTCATCTTTGAATTTGGACAGGTATAGTTTTGAAAATATGCATCATGAAAACATACCTATATAATTTTGACCCCCTTAAACCCCACTTTTATATAGTAAAACTGGGGTTTACAGGAGTATACCTTATTTTTTTTTTTTTTTTTTTTTTTTGCTTATTTTTGCTCAAAACCATAGATTGTGGGTACTCGTTAGAACCACCTTAATGAGGCGTTGCGGTTCTAACGAGTACCCATAATCTATGTTTTGAGCAGAAATATGAAAAATATCAGAATTTTTATCTGAAAACTTTCAGTTTTTGGTGGTGATGTTTTCAATTTATTTGAATAGGCGTGTTTCGTAATGGGTTTCTAAACTGAAAAATAGGATGACCAACAGTGTAGATCCAGATGAGATGGCTCGTTACAAACTACCTTATCTTGAGCTATACTGCTATATCTAAAGAACCCAATTATACAAACTTATGTCACAGTAGTGAACTATGTGCTATGCTGGATTATATTCTAGATCTTTCTGGATTATATATTTAGATATTCTTCTGTGTGGACATAATGGAGATCCTTTCTTTTTGTGCATATTATACATTGTGACCTTTGATGCGATTTCAAGATGAATTGGTGATTGTTTCATGCTACTGTGAAGAACTGGATTCCATGATATATTCTTATATGTTTGGTCCCTACAGATCAGTGCAGATATCTTTGGAAATAATGCAAATCCAGATTAGAAGAGCCGTCTCATCAAAATATACACTAGTTGCCATCATTCTGTAATTGATTTTTGGACTGAAACCCCTGTTTGCAACAACGGATGTGTTCTAATTCAGAGATGGAAGAGTCCATGTCAGGAAACCGGGGGCGAATACTTTATTACAGTAATGTTAATGTTTCTAACTCAATAAACTGACATACAATGCAATCCTCCTTGAAAATCAAGAATAGTGCACGTGAGTTCTTGCAGTAATGCACTAGTCTCAAGTCACCAGGGCGGTAAGAATAGGGTTGAAAGCTGTTTATTGATGCATTCTATAGATCGTTACGCTAAACTAGCTTGTGACATAGTTTTGTGACAATTTGTGTTGTTTTCATTATGTTTGTTTTTCATTATTTCATAAAAGAAACATAGTTTTGGGTTATATATATATATATATATATATATATATATATATATATATATATATATATATATATATATATATATATATATATATATATAACAAAGTTTAGTTTGAATATCACTACATTTTCTTTAACATGGGTTATCTAAAACCATAATGGGTAGAAAGTAGAAGCTTTCAATATGTTGAAAATAACGCCTTATGCAGACACTTCGGAGGAGTTGGAGCTTTAATAAAAGGAACTGAAAGCACTGAGGCTACAGTTAAATAGCCTAATGTTGTGGAAATAACAAAAAGTGTTGTTTCAACGATACACCGCGAATCTCTTTTCTATGGAGATAATATTAAGCGAGGAAGCGACATATGCACAACGGGGTGTTTGAGGTACATTGTCTGTTGCTCGAAAAAATACACAAAACTCAAGTTAAGAATTGACGCAAGTAATACTCTGAGACGTCTGGGATATGGCGCAAGCGTCCCCAAATTATTTAAACAGTTTATGGGGAGGTCGACTCTGAAGAACATCTTGCTTAACTCAGTAGTTCAAACAAAAACAAGAAGAACATGAGGATGTAACATTATGGATATATGGACTTGAAAACATACTTGCTTCAGCTGTAGAACGAAAATTGGTAGAGCCTGAGAAAATCAATGATATGCTCAGAAATATGTTTTATCAGGGTCTAAGGTAAATTGCACTTGGAAAATTTGAGGAAATAACTGACTTTGATAAATCAAAAGTGGCTATTAGAAAAATAGAACAATATCACTTGAAACCGATGAACCTGTATCTCACTGTATCTCACCAGTGCATCGAAATCAAAATCAGAAAGATGACAAAAAGGAAGAACTAAAGTAAGTTAAGTCAATGATTCCATCATTCAAAGACACAGTAAAGCAACTTGTTAGTAACGTCTTCGCTTGCTTTCCAAGGAATACGTCTAATCAAACTTTCAGCGATACGAGAAGTAAGAAGAGGGCACAAGAGCAATTTCATGATGCTTAACTACATTATTGCATAAAATGCAGTGTCACACGCTATTAACAGTCGTGCATTAACCGGCGAAAAGCTGTGTATTAACAAGGCAATTCACGCGCTGTTAATGCACCGCTACGCAACTTTCAATATGATCGTACCGGGGCCACAGATTTGCTGCCGTTACGAGATGTGTACTGCCTGTCCCTAGAACGAGCATAGTCCGTAGAAATTGCGTTCGTGAGACATCGGTGAAAAGGCAAAACAAAATAGTGCAAGAAATAACGCGAAATGTAGCAAATGGTTTTAGTTTTTACGCAATTATAGCGATCGAACATGGTTTTTCGATGCATTAACATTCGCCAGGTCTCCGGTCTCGGTTTTCAACACCTCCCACGGGACCTGGCGAATGTTAATACATGAAAAACCATGTTTGATCCCTATACTAAGATCCAGGTTTTGTAACAGTAGACAAACTAATAGTAGGCAAGCTCCTCCAATTCAGTATCAAAGATTTTATAGAGGTCAGCCCCTTACATCCAAATCCTCAACCCAGTCAAAGTCGAGGTCAAAACTTAAATCACCGACATCAATATCAAGATGTTAATAATAGAAACTAAACACATCAGAGTCCTAGATTCAATGTTAGACAAAGTCAAGTAAGTCCTAATCAAGCACAAAGTTTAGATAATGGATATGAAAAGAATTTTTACAGAGGCCCTCTATGTCTTAATTGTTGAGAAAATCGCTTCTATCAGTGGGAACGTGCCGTGGTAATGGATAATAGTCGCAAATATTTGAACAGGGACTGTCTGTAGACGTGCATAACCAATTTCCAAACGTATTCAGTACTGCAGAAGGTAGCAATGAATGTGATATTGTTATAGAAGGTGTTGAAAGTAAAGCTTTACTGGACTCTGGATCTTATGTAAGTATTATTAATCTGTCATTACATGGGAACAATTTTCAGTAATTACCACTACTTCCTTTGGAAAACAGTTTCAAACTTGAGTGTGCTGGTGGGAACTATATACTTTATTTTTAGGATGAATTGAAGTTCAAATACCAGCAGTAGGAATTCTGTCTGATTATGTGGAAGATTGTATATTCCTTGTTGTATCAGATACTGATCACAATAAAAATTACCTTTACTGATTGGAGCAAATTTTAAGCTGTTTTAAAAGATAGCTCAGAGAAAATGTTCTCCAAAGTTCAGCTTAGCATACAAATTTGTATTTAGCATTCTGGCGAATGGTTGTAAGAGAAAGAGAGTTACAAAAAAGTAAAAATAGCTTAGCTTTCATACGGAGTGCAGAGTTGAAGCATATTACCATACAACCAAATAGTAGGTAACTGTAAAAAGGGTAACTGTGAAAGAATTAGACTGTCATCTTTCTTGTGCGATGATGGTTAAATCTGAAAATTCAATCATACCATCAGACGTTGGTTTAAGATCCCCAGTAATTTTTCAACTGACTGGTCCAATGCGGTTTCTCTGCTACTGTAACTGTTCTTTGTTTGAGCGTCTGTGGTATTATATGTGGCGCTTGTTTTGTCTTTATTTGTTCCTCGCTTCTCTGAATTTTGGTGCCTTGGGAGAGTTGTACTTTGGCACAAAATGGGTAGCACGCCCAGTTCTAATTGTCAGCCAATCAGATTCTTTGATCCAGATTATTGATATAAATTCACATACTGAATGACAAACAGTGCAGATCCCGATCAGTGAAGAAGCCAACCAATCTGGATCTGCATTATTTGCTAAGACAGTACATGTCGTGTTTAGCGAGAGAAGGGTTAAATGACATTCTAAGTTTAATCTCTAGAGGACTGCAAATCAGTTCATGAAGCACTCACATTAGAAACAGAAGGTCTTTCATTTTCTTATAAAACACAAAAGACATTTTTCTCAACTGTAGATACAGACAAAGGCCAGTGCATATTCGCCAAACACATGATTACTCTTACATACGAACACAATTTAAGCAAAGACATCGCTGTATTCAGCCAGCTAATGTAGATGAAGTAAAGGCACACATCGAGCAATTGGCAGCAAATGGTATCAGTTGTTGTCGTTGGCGTTGTCGTCTACGTCTGTGCGTTTAGTTCCGTTTATCAAACATCAAATTAATGTTTCTAGGCTAATAACACTTTATACGCACATCCGCCATGATGCATCCTGCTCACTGCCATCGACCGTTGCTGACCTTTACCTACTTTTGGCGCTTGTCTAAATAATGTTTAGTCTGAGCGATTAGTTCCGTTTCTTCAACACCATCAACAGTCGCACGCGACATAACTATTTGGTGAATTTCTTGTGTTTAACTGAAAACGTTATGTCTCGGATAATTAGAATGATATTATTATCAACCTGCTTTGAAACAATGTGATATGTACAAAGTGACCCACAACGTCAGAAAACGTACCTTCGGACATGTACGCTCAGCGTAGATTTGGATCAGCAAATGCTCTTGCACAATCTGATCAGAATATTCACCGAATGAATTTTGGATAGGCAAAGATACAAATTGTCTTGATGCGGACAACGAAGAATCTGATCAGACTGCACGGATTCGCAGCCTAAAATCTTGTAAGCGGCGTCATAAACAAATAACTTAATATGTAGAAAATATATAAATCACATGTGAAATAAAACAGAATTGCTATATACCTTTAAATGTCTCATTTGCATATATGTACTACATATTAGCTCATATAAGCACCATAGACCTGTCAACAGGCAGTGTTTTAGTCTTACAAATCCCCATATGTAATTAAAAATTCAAAATAGTGGCACGCATGCTCACAGTTATAAAATGTTTGAACAAAAAGAATTTTCGTATTACTAAAGGTCAAGAATACGTAAATGGACTCCCCCATAGATTTTGTTTTAAAACTTTTGCATATTTGTAGACCTAAACATATTACATCAAAATTGAAAAAGGAGACAGGTCACCGAGTTCGTTTAGGTGATAGGACCTCTTAAAAATCTAAACCGTTTCTATAGAGGGTAATGGATATCAGAAAATATTGCCGAATTTTCCAACTTAATTGGTTTAAACATATTTATTTCAGAACCAATATTAAGTAAACAAGCAAGTAGTCGTAAATACGAGTACAAACAAATCATAGGATAAGAACGAAAGCACAAGTACTTATAGAGTTCTTCTCCTTACATTTATAAATATTGCATAAATTCAGGTGGTTGTTTGTCAAATAATGTGTACTACGGATCATGCTGACATATACCACATACCAATTATATTAAGAAGAAAAAAATATGCGAATAAACTAAACAAATTAGACTAGTAATAGCAAAGAAATTACTATTTTGGAAATAAGTAAAGGTCAATGTAATTAACTAAATGAGATTGCAAACCAGAAAATAGGATACATCAAAAGATAGATTATGAGTGAAAAAATAAAAAAAAAGGAATATGCCAATGATGGATACATTTTACTAAAACATGTAAGTTTGGGATACAATTTGAAACTATGATATGAAAAAAAAAATGAGAAAAGAGTAAACAATACAAAACATAAAAAATCAAATCGGGTTGGTGAGTGCTAGGGCGCAGACAATCGGTAAGGCATTCTTGGATCCTGTGAACTGTTAGAAAAGTCATCGTAGAGGTCATTAACATAATTAAAACCGTTTTGTATCTAAAATATATTTGTGTACATTTTCAAACACGGCAGTGTTTGTTTCGTAAGGTAGTGATGAGTCGCCATACAGAAGTAGATTTAAAGTTGGGGTAGTGTACCAGATTAATTGCATATAGCAAATTAACTGGCCATAGATCTTTTTTCAAAAAGTAATATTTCATGTCACTGTTATTGTTGATTATAATGAATCGAAAAAAAGTCATTGACTACCGAGTTAGTGTTTGAAGTACAGTCAGATAAACAAGTACAGGCTCTACGTTTTTCGACGTTACTTATAAGTGACATTACAGTCGCTTACCAGAGACGTCATTAGACGCACCAAAATGTTATTTCTAATGGCATTTTTATTTTCTGAAAAGGGACGAACTCGGGAATATTTATCTCTACTGTGTTCTATCATGATTATCGCTGATTGTGAAATATCTATTCAAACTAGACATTGATGTAAGCAGGATGAGGAGTTTTTTGGTGTTCTGGTGTATTCAGTATATACAATTCTAACATGACGTTAAGTTGTCCATAGCGCCTTATGGAAACGTTATCAAACTCACGTAGTCAACGCAGTGCGTGCAAAAGGGCGCTTTTGGTGACGTCGCATGGAAACATTTACTTCTGTCGACGTCCGCTACAAAATAGTTCTTTGGAAAACACTGCAAAGATGTCGTTTTTCCTTTAGTATCATGTTAGAATCGAAATATTTTATTTTTCTCCGCTGTGACTTATCGTCGAATAACGCATGGTGTTGTCGGGCAGATGCGAAAATATATGGACTATATGGATGTCCTTTAACTCAAAGCTTCTTCATGCAGCTTGTCGCGCCTCATATATACCCTTGCACAGTTCAGATAAATAAATACATAAATAAGTAATAAGTAAACAAACAAATAAATAATATCGCAAGCATGTTCTGTGACTCACGTTGTTTCATTTGTGAGTTTGAACTGGTTAATACTGATAACGTAACTGCCCTTTTCGATTTAGTTAAAGGACCTGAGCACGAAACTCCTAATGCGGATTTCATGTGTTCTTTTGTAATGCTGGTTTTCTTGCAAGGTATAAAAAAAAACACAAAATAAGCAGGATTTTATTTTCATTAACACAATACTTTGTATGACTATTATACTTCAGCCGTTGTATTTTATATCTAGCCTATTATTTAAATCTATTCTTAAAATCAATGGAATGGTTAGTCTCTGAGTGTAGGCTGAAATTATGGTCCTGAACTTGGCCTCAGAGTGTTTTCTTTAACACGTAAATTCCTATACTTTCAGCAAACAGTAAAGACCCTGAACAGACACAACAGAAACCGACACCGCGTTCTGCGGCGTCTGATCTAGGTCTAAACAGTTTGCCACACGGTCCCATTTTTTGAGACTTCAGGCATGTATGGGCTAACCAGTTCAATATTGAAAAACGGTAACTGTTGGATGCGCGTCTGATTGGCAATCAGCAGGTCGCAAATTCGATACCTGTCGGATCGGCAACATTATTTCGTGGATACTGATCACGAAATCTTTTCTACGGTCATGCTCTCCCTTCCACTGATTCAAGAAGGGCATTTGTCAGTTTTTGGCGGAGAATGTGCATTTTACTGCTAAACCGCTGCCCAGGAAAAGTGAAGTTAGGTAAACTCACTGGCTCGATATGACTTGTAAAGTGTTGACTGAGCCGTAAATCTCCAATACTAACACCGCGCGCCTATATAGGTAATGGAGAAAACCAATGATTTATTTTGAAACAAATCACTGGGCTCACCGCGAGACGCTATCTGGCTCCGTTCCGACGTCATTTTGACACTTTGCTGACGTCAGTCCTCGTTGACACGACTTTAGACGGTCAAACGTCGTTCATCGCGAGTCAACAACGTACGAAAGGCATGTAAACATCGGCGTTACAGTCAAAACTGTTGGCGGGATTTCTTTATGCGATGGGGACAGTTGGAAGAATCTGAATGATACAATTACCTTTTCGTCGTTTTCTTTGTGTTAGAATCGAAACAGATAAGCTCTTGTGCGTGATTTGTTGAGTAATAAATGACGGTTTGTCGGCCAGTTGTAATTAGATAAATCACTCGCGCTCCGCGCTCGTAATTTGATCTACATGTACTTTCAACTGACCTCCAACCAGTGTTTTATTACTCAACAAATCACTGCTAGAGCTGATCTCTTTCTTAAACAAACTAATGAACAAAACCACTAACCGAGACTTGAGGGTCCTGTATTTTCATTGCGCTATGTTTATAAAAACAGTACACAAAACCTTTATTTTGCGCCCGGTTGCACTTAACTCGTCCATCCATCCATCCATCCATCCATCCACCCAACCAACCAACCAACCATCCATCCGTACGTACATACGTAGGTAGATGTCATCTAACAGTGATGTTGGCACACATGTTTGCGCGTTGATGGACGCCGCCATATTGAAAGTGACGTTGTAGTGTTATTACGTCATGACGTAACGTCCTTCGCAACTCACGTAATAAATTGCGCCATTCATTTATTTTTTTACCTTTTCGTTGTCTTACCGGTGTGTTTACTGGATCCTGTGTAGCATTGTGATCACCTTGTTAAAAAGAGGGAGCCAGTTGCTTTGCTTTTCTTTGGTTTCTGCAGGTGTGTGGAAATATCAAATTTTATTACTTGTCCACGGATAAATAAATGGTCAAAATCCACTTGTCCAACCAAGATTGACTTGCCCGAAAATTGTCATTTTTTCTTATTTCTCAAAAATATCTGTTGTGGGTACTCATTAGGAGCGCCTCAGTGTCCACGCTTGACTTCTAATCCACTGCATGAATTGCGATATAACGTCCAAGTTAGCAATATTTCAGAAGACATTGCTTAAAATTTGTGAGACTTTTACCGACCCGATCACATGAATTCGGGTCCTGCTTAGTTACTAGCAGCTCTGCCATGGAGGCTTTGGGCAGCCCATCTATTTCGCGGGCCCAGATGGGCGGAGACCATGCTTTCCGAATACCGAAAACTAGTGTATGCCGATGACAGGTACAACGACAATATACTATCATTCGCTTACCTGTGTCGAAGTTTTTTAAGATTATCACGTGCAAAGAGCGTAAAGTATATGTGTTATAAAAAAATCTATATCAAAGTGTACCTTATGCACAAAACGAATCATGCTTAGCTTGTAAATAGACGGAGAACGGATAGAAATGAAATTCGAAGTGGAGACAAAATTCAAAATGGCCGCGATCGCAAATTTTGTAGGCTGACGTCATAAGTCTCGTGATTCAACCTCTTGGAATACTTGGCGTTATTGGCTGTTTTGTTGCTATTATTGGCACGGTCCCCGTGTCAATAGTTTCTGCCAAATCACGGAACGCTTATTGTTTTTCAGGATAAGCACCGAACCAACCAAGCGCTTGTTGGACCATCACATTTATGGTCACACACATCACTGGTCACATCGATAGTCTATAATAGTACGTCTGCACGCCGAACCGCGGAGGCGGTTCGAGGAACTGCTTCGCAGTTCCCGTTGGACGCACTTATAATTATTGCTTTTTCACCTTTATAAAACACTTCTTGAAATCCAGTAAATCCTTTTCTGGCTGACATTAATCATTTGCTTCTTACATGAACGTACAACATACAGGCGCTTGATAATTCTTGATATTCTTTTTTTTTTTTTTTTTTTTTTGTTTTTTCCTTTCTTTCATTTTTTTCTAAATGATTTCGGTTCGTTGTACGAGTGGTAGATTGTCTGACCCAGAATCGAGGAGCCAGAGTTCGAGCCAGAGTTCGAGTTCTGCGATAGGTATTGGAAAAACCCAATCACTTTTAAAAAGAAGGTCGCAGGGTGGGGTGGGGAAGGGGAAGAATGTACTCTCAGGGATCAGTTTCTTCCATTAAAATTAAACTGCTCTAGATACGAAGAGCTTCTTTAAGAAACTTTTTTTTTATTTCTCCATGACCAGTCCTGATTTTGATTGTTGCCATGACAACCAAAATGCAAAAAAGGAAGACTATCTTTAAAAATCATCTACTCAGAAATCGTATGGAACATAGGACTGAGATTTTGCAGAAATATTTTTTTGTATTAGCTTCAACAAATTTTGTATTTTTCTTTGCTATTGCTCAAAATGTCTGGTTTGTATGGTAAAGTTGCCATAGATTTACAATGGTAAAATAGAAAAATGACATTTATTGTTAAGCCATTGCAGATATTTTGACAAAACTTTTACAGAACTTTTCCTTGAGTGGCCTCTACCAAGCAAGATGATTCTTCTGCCCAGTGTTAATTTTTTGAGTTATCGGCCCTTGGCAAAATTTTGTGTCCAGGCTATAACTCATTTAATGGTTTGAAAAATTTTTTCTCAGATATACTTAGCTTGATGACAGGGTATGTTGCGACAATCATTCTAACTGCCTGACTTTTAGTGTTATCTGCTCTTGTTATTGGTTGCCATTAAAAACAAAATGAAAAAAAAAAAAAAAAAAAAAATACTTAAAAAAAATCATCTCCTTAGAAACCATTTGCTCTATGAGGCTGAGACTTTATGGAAATATTCACCATAAATATCTTAACAGTTTTTTTTTTTTTTTTTTTTTTTTTTTTTTTTTTTTTTTAATGAAATTCGGCTCTTTAGTTTGGTTGCTGTTGCAACTTAGAGTTTCCATAGACTTAAAAATGACATTTACTGCCAAGCCTTTGTAGATATTTTTACAAAACTTCATAGAAATGTCACTTAAGCAATCCTCTATAAGCTATATGATTTTATGCCTGCTGCTCATTTTTATTGGTTGCCATGGAAACCAAAATGCCAAAAAAAAAGTATTTAAAATATCATCTCATGTTCTATGAGGCCTAGACTCTATGGAACTATTCACAATATTACACTTTACAGGTTTTATGTTCTTTATAAATTCAGCTCTTTAGTTTGTTTGCTCTGGCAGTTTAGCTTTTCCATAGACTTATAATGGGGAAAATTGAAAAACGACATTTACTGCCAAGCCTTTCAAGATATTTTGACTAAACTTTCATAGAAATGTTCCTTAAGCAATGTTCTATCTGCCATATGATTTTAGGCCTACTGCTCATTTTTATTGGTTACGAAACCAAAATGCAAAAAAAAAAAAAAAAAAAAGAAAAAAAAAAAAAAAAAAAAAAAATAGAAATAAATACTTAAAAAGCATCTCCTCAGAAACCATATGCTGTATGAGGCTGAGACATTATAGAAATATTATTAACCATATTAGTCATTACAGGTTTAAAATGTGTGTGTTTTTTAGCTCACCAGAGCCGAAGGCTTCGGGGGAGCTTATAGCATGGGCAGTTTTCCGTTTTTGTCTGTCGTCTGGCGTCAGCACATTCAAACAATCTCCTCTGAATCCACTTGGCCGATTGCGTCTTAATTTCATCTGTAGCATCCTAGGGCTGGGACTGTCATGGTTTATAAAAAAAAATGCATGGCTGCCAGTGGGCACTGCCCACCTGAACTCTGGTGAGCATAGTGGCCTATGGGCTTCTTGTTATATTTTATAATATCTCGTCTTTACAACTATGTATGAATATTTGCCAAAATCGCTTTGAATCTTTAAGAGCACTACCAAATCACACCCCTTAAAGCACCAATTTTGACATTTTTTTTTCACAGTTTTTGGTGTTAAAGGCAGCTGAAATAAAATGAAGCCCCACATTCGACACCATGATTTTTTTGTACAATGTTTCATAAACGAATGAAGAATATTTGGTAAGAGAAAATCAGTTGCCATTTCATATATGTCTCCCAAGCAGGCAGTTTACACGAAATGTGAAGACTACCTACCCCCACCATTCCCACCCCACCCCACCCCCCCCCCCTCCCACACGCATACCCCACCCCACCCCTCTTTCCATCCACCCACAAACAAAAAGAAAAAATAAAATTGTCGTCTGCTACAATTTTTCATGGCGCTTAAAGGTTAGATATCACAATCGGAGAGATTGCTGAGCTTGTACACATGTCTCCAGATTTGAATTTGCTTTTCTTTGCTAGACAGGTCTATAGTATAAACATATTTTATTGTAACTTTACATGAAGAATATACATGAATGCAGTGGGGTTGGGCCACAAGTTCTCTCAACATTAGTTACGACCCTCCCCCTACAATTTTAACACACAACAACAATCACGTGACATTGCCAAAAAATTCAGTAATAAAAGTATGCAGTGCTTGTTGAATGAAACTTGATAAATAAATAAATAAATAAACTAGAGCTGGTGTTTGTAAAACACTATGCCCCCAACTGCCTAACTCTAACACTGCTTGACTCCAACACTGCTTGCCCATGATGGTAACAACAGTACAAATACACGAGATTTCAATGTTATTTTATCAAAAGGGAAATAAATCTAATCCAGAAATTGCGAAAGGCCATAACTCCAACATTTCATTTAATTGGTTCAAAATTTAATCAGCTGATCTCCTCCTCAATCCCAATCAGTATACCAAATATCAAGGCTCTGGCTTAAATACTTTTTGAGATATCTTGCTGACAAGGTCAAAATGCCTAGAACTACAAAGGGCCATAGCTGTCAGTTTTTCATGGAATTCATTAAAAGAACAAATCAGGTAATCTCCACATCATCCCAAATCAGCATATAATATTTCAAGACCCTAGCTTAAGTACTTTTCGAGACATCTTGCTGACAAGGTAAAAATGCGCAGAACTGCAAAGGGCCGTAACTTTATCATTTTTTTCACGGAATTCTCTCAAAATATAATCAGGTAATCTACACAGCATTCCCACTCACTATATCTAATTTCAAGAACCCAGCTTAAGTACTTTTCGAGATATCTTGCTCACAAGATTTAATTCTGATTTTTTTCAAAGGGACATAACTCTAAACAAACATGTCAGACAAGATAAAAAAAATACGGGTCACCTATTTTTTTGTTGAGAACCCAAATATAAAATTTCCAAACCCTAGCATGCAGGGTTCTTAGGATGTGGCATACACAAAAATGCTTGATAAACGGAGAAACGGACGGATAAACGAAGGCAAAATAATATGCCCCATCAATTTCATTCAAAATTGATGGGGGCATAATCAGGTCATCTACTCATCGCTACCAATCTATTCATCAAGTTTCAAGGCTCCAGTTTCAATACATCACGAAAACACGCCTATATAATTTTGACCCTCTTAAACCCCACTTTTATATAGTAAAACTGGGGTTTACAGGGGTATATATTATTTTTCTTATTTCTGCTCAAAACATAGATTGTGGGTACTCGACGAGGCGGTTCTAACGAGTACCCACAATCTATCTTTTGAGCAGAAATATAAAAAAAAATATCAGAGTTTTTTATCTGAAAATTTTCATTTTTTGGTGGTAATTTTTTTCAGTATATTTGAATAGGCGTGTTTTCGTAATGAGTTTTTGAGATATTTTGCTGACAAGGGAAACATGCCCAAATTTACAAAGGGCCATTACTTACGAAATATTTTGTTTTCAGAATTTGCACAAAAGTTAATCAGGTCATCTACTCATCATTACCAATCAATTCACCAAGTTTCAAGTCTCTAGCTCTAACGGTGTTTGAGATATTTTGCTTACAAGATAAAAATGCCAAAACTTACAAAGGACCATAACTCAATAAATATTTTTCAAACTTTATTCAAAAGTTAATCAGGTTGTCTACTCATCATTACAAATCCATTCACCAAATTTCATGGCTCCAGCTCTAACAGCTTTTGAGATATTTTGCTGACAAAGTAAAAGTGCCCAAAATTACAAATGGCCATAACTCAAGAAGTATTATTATTCAAAAGTTAATCAGGTTGTCTACTTATCACTACCAGTCTATTCATCAATTTTCAAGGCTCTAGCTCCAATGGTTTTTGAGATATTTTGCTGACAAGGTAAAATCGCACAAAATTACAAAGGGCCATAACTCATGAAATATTTTTCAGCATTT
The DNA here is from genome assembly GCA_964016985.1 of Anodontia alba. Lineage (NCBI taxonomy): Eukaryota > Metazoa > Mollusca > Bivalvia > Lucinida > Lucinidae > Anodontia > Anodontia alba. The sequence goes on along the minus strand of OZ024823.1, from coordinate 10,315,142 downwards.
CTTCAAAAGTTAATCAGGTCATCTACTCATCACTACAAATCCATTTACTAAGTTTCAATGCTCTAGCTCTGTCAGTTTTTGAGATATTTTAAAAATGCCCAAAATTACAAAGGGTCGTAACTCAAGGATTATTTTTCAAAATTTCTTCAAAAGTTAATCAGGTTGTCTACTCATCACTACCAGTCTATTCATAAAGTTTCAAGGCTCTAGCTCCAACGATTTTTGAGATATTTTGCTGACAATGTAAAAATGCCCAAATTTACAAAGGGCCTTAACTCATGAAGTATTTTTTAGAATTTCTTCAAAAGTTAATCAGGTCATCTACTCATTACTACAAATCTATTTACTAAGTTTCAAGGCTCTATCTCTTACAGTTTTTGTGACATTTTGCTGACAAGGTAAAGATGCTCAAAATTACAAAGAGCCATAACTCAAGGAGTATATTTCAAAATTTCTTCAAAAGTTAATCAGGTTATTTACTCATCACTACCAGTCTATTCATCAAGTTTCAAGGCTCTAGCTCCACCAGTTTTTGAGATATTTTGCTGACAAGGTAAAAATGCCCAAAATTACAAAGGGCCATAACTCATGAAGTATTTTTTTCAGAATTTCTTCAAAAGTTAATCAGGTCATCTACTCATCACTACAAATCCATTTGCTAAGTTTCAAGGCTCTAGCTCTAACAGTTTTTGAGATATTTTGCTGACATGGCAAAAATGCCCAAAATTACAAAGGGCCATAACTCAAGAAGTATGTTTTAAAATTTCTTTAAAAGTTAATCAGGTTGTCTTCTTATCACTACCAGTCTATTCATCAAGTTTCAAGGCTCTAGCTTCAATAGTTTTTGAGATATTTTGCTGACAAGATTGCATCCATATTTTTTTCAAAGGGCCATAACTCAGAAAAGGGGCATAATCCTGTCAAGAAAAAATACTGTCAGCTATTTTTTCATGAGAAATCCATATAAGAAATTTCAAAACAGTAGCATTCACGGTTCTAAAGTTATGCTATGCATCAAAAAGCGTGACGAACGGACGGACGGACGAACAACTCAGAAGCAATATGCCCCTCCAACTTCTTTGAAGTTTGGGGCATAATAAATAGGATTGTGTGTCTCTATACGTGGAGGTTGTGGCACAGGAGGATATCAGCGGTAGAGCAGTAATTTGTCTACTTACTGATTTCCAGAGAATCTACCAGTATCCTTTATGTATGTCTGAACAGTTTCGAATAGAGACATATTGTCCTCTAAAGACATATCGACAACGACATAGAGTAGGAACGCCATAGAGTAGGACAGTTCTATGCGTGAATGTGGTAATCATTGGCTGTACATAACCCAATTAGACTGCAGCAAACATTAGAATTCGCGAAGCGCCCGTGTGGCGGAGTGGTTAGTGCTCCCGAATTCAGATCACAATGTGAATCGGTTGGAGATGGAATTCATCGAGCAAATACTCACTTGAGGACACAAAAAGCCCGACGTAATCTGATAATGGACTAAACAGACAATCCGTGCATGCTTTCAATTTCATTCAATTCAATAGCCGAGTAGGAAATCTAATATTGCCCCTTTTGCAAAGGGAGCAGTCGTTATTTATGTGTTTTATTTGCAAAGACGAATTATTGCCAGTCATAATTCGAATATATCCATAAATGATCCGAATTATTGACATCCATATTTCGAATTAGTGATATCCATAATTCGAATTATAGATATCCAATAATCTAAATGATTTATGGATATCTCTAATTCAAATTATGGATATCACTATTTCGATTTATTGATATCCATATTTCTAATTTATGATATCCATAAATGGGGTGATTTAATGATATCGATAATTGGAATTCGTGATATCCATAATTTGAATTAGTGATATCCATAAATCATTTAGATTAATGGATATCTATGATTCGAATTGTGGATATCACAAATTCGTATTATGGATATCATTAATTCGAATTATAGATATCCATAAATAATTTTTGATATCCATAAATAATTATGGATATCACTTATTCAATTTATAAATAGGAAATAAATAGTTAAACGGTAAAAGACACATGTTTAGCCTTCTTTGGCTAGACTCCTCTCATGATCAGCACCAATATTCAGTCCTCATAACAGAGCGCACATCAAAGGCTTATCTTATCTAAGTGATTATGAGGTGATTATAACGATATTAAGTCTCCCTAAGTGGGGCCGTATAAGGGGTAACTCATATAATTGATAAGTATTCAATATGTTACTTTAGAACGAAATAAATTCATTTGCAATTCTTGCATTTAATGTTAATTGGTATTGTATCACTTTATTTATGTATTTATAGTTTGTTTGTTTTTTTCGTTGTTGTTGTTTTTTTTTTTTGTTTTGTTTTTTTTTTTGTTTTTTTTTTTTTTTGTTTTTGTTTTTTGTTTTGTTTTTTTTTTTTGTTTTTTGTTTCTTTGTTTTTTTTTTCCAAAATACAAAAGTGATGTTTTTCTTGCATTGTGAAAAAAAAAAAAAAAAAAAAAAAAAAAAAATACAAATAAACCGAAACAGGAATATAAAATTGAAAGTTGCAATTAATTAATTAAGAACACTTCACAATTTTTCCATAGCTGCCTCAAAACTAAATATTTTAGCTTCAATCAAATTAAATCTGCAAATATTTTGTCTTGAGACTAATTATATGAGTTCATCAGGAAAGATGGCCTCGGTGGTTCAGTTGGATGCGCCGTCCGACTGGAGACCGGGAGGTCGCGGGTTCAACCCCCACCGAGGTCGGCAACATTCTTTCGTAGAGATTGATCATGAAATATTTTCTACGGTCATTCTGTCCCTTCCGCTGATTCAAGAAGGGCAGTTGTCAGTTTCTGGCGAAAGAATGTGCACAATACTGAAGCAAGTCATTCTGTCCGTGTTCTCAAATAATCGCCCATTCACTATATGGATATTTACCGCTTTACAGAGGTCAAGTAGACACTCGCAAAACCTATTTGATACTCGGTCTGCTGAACAACGCCCGGGAGGCGTGTCACTTAGAGTCATCAGGGTGTTATGCAATCCGCGTATGCCTCCGCGTATGTAACGCGACGTCCGATTGGATAACGTCCTCAGCCCACCTTTGAAACGACAGTAACACTCATTACATAGTGATATTTAAAATAATGGATTAGACTAGAATGGAAGACCCCTCCCGGACCACACAGTTGACCATCGACCTTCGAAGTGTTAACATCTTATAACTAACGAATAACCATGTCCGAGCGTTATGCCTGGTGTACTCCTCAGGGCCCTGAGCGAGTACAGTTTTGTCGGCACTCCACTTTGGAGGATGTCCGACGGGAAGGATCTTGTTCGCGTTGAACTAACCTTCCATAAGGCTCTACCAACTAAGCCTTATTACAAGAGGAGGGCTGAAAGCAGGAGGCAGCCTGCACCCTCTGCTGGCGAGTGGCCTCGCCAGCCCGTTCCAGCTTCAAGACCGCCGCCACGCCGAGAACCGACGCAGACAGAGAGGGAGACGCTACCACCAACGACGCAGACCATACAACAGATATCACAACAGATCATCAGACCACGCTACAAGAATACAGTTAGCATAACCGCATCACCGATCATCACCAGACCAGCACCAGCGTCTCCTGAGTCACCGCCGTCGAAGAAGCCAAGAAAAAAGTCTCCAGAACCAGCGAAAGATCGCCCAATCCTCTGCTGCTACGACGCCTATGAAGAACCTTTCCCGATCCACGAGAAGTATGACCTCCAGGATGCTCTCAGCAACAAGCTCCATGTAAAAGACGTTGCCATCATCAAGGCTCAAAGACTCCCGCGAGAAGAAGACGAGATGAATATCGACTTGCCAGCCTACTTTCTACATCGACCTTGGAAACAGGACTGGCTATTCATCAAGGGACCAACGTCGAAGTACTACCATGAGGAGTTCTACAACAAGATGGAAGAGCTAGCCGAATCAGGAAAGTCGCAGTCGAACATCATATCCTGGTTCGGTTTCCTGGAGCGTGCCTGCAGCGACCCATCGGGAAAGTACAGATACGTCAGAGTAGCACCACGCTAGAGACTTGGGTGAGGACACCCTTCTGGCTCATGGGTGAGGACACCCTTCGATACTTAATAACTTGGGCGAGGCCACCCTATCAGCGCTCTGGGTGAGGACATCCCCACGGCATTCTGGGTGAGGACACCCCTCCGGCGACTCCCTTCCTCGGCTAGTGTCTGAAACTTCTGCAAGACTCGAGCTGAGTACCTATAATGCACTTGCAGTCCGAATTGACACGCATTAGGTACGTGATTAAATGCTCAAATGTTTCGGCCGATCGTCAAAATTCTGCAACTTACAGGCTGGACTACTACTCTCGCACGAGATCTGGACACGCACGAGGTCTGGATGTGCACGCATTCCGTGTCTGGGCGAGGTGACCTAGTTATGAATTATAACTAGGCACCGTTTCAAGCCAAACCAGTAGTCCAGTAAAACTAATCTAGATTTATCTGGCGTTGCCTCTATGTGACTCAGTTGCCTGGCAGCGTTAAAAATCTGAAAACTGAAACTGAACTAGAATGGAAGAATTGCCATCCAATGTGTTACTTACCCTAGCGTGAGGGTTCAAAACCACGCATCTTATTACTTGCGGGGGATTCGCTATATATTGATAGCGTCCACCCATCCGTCATATCTAGTTCAGTTCAGTTTTCAGATTTTTAACGCTGCCGGGCAACTGAGTCACAAAGAGGCAGCGCCAAATAAATCTGAATTAGTTTTACTGGACTAATGGGTTGGCTTGAAACGGTGCCTAGTTATAATTCATAACTAGGTCACCTCGCCCAGGCACGGAGTGCGTGCACGTCCAGACCTCGTGTGTGTCCAGACCTTGTGCGAGAGTATTGGTTGCAGAATTTTGACGATTGCGCTTTTAATCTCGTACCTATAAAAATTAAAAGCTCATACTTAGCTAATTGTTCAATGCGGTATTATATATTTAAGCAATTTTAAATCCAACCACTGAATTTACTGTTTTTATTTACAGCTGAATATTAGTGTGCATATACACCTGTGTATTAGTGTATATCTGCTAGCTTATTGGAATTAATTCACTTTATTTATCTATTTTAAATAGTATAAATAGAAGCATACTTATATGAATGGTGTTGTTACTTAAGACTTCTGTCTCATAATTTGAACAAAAACACTCTTCTAATTACCTCCCTTATTTAAGGCGCAGTGTCCAGTTCACGGGAGGAAAATGCGCGGAGTATAACACTGATCGCATTTCCCTCCCTTAAACTGGACATGTTTTTAAATATACTTTTTTTCCATAAGAAACACGAAACGAAAAATGATTGTCCGAAACTAAATATAAATAAGAAAGGAAGGCAATGATCAGGAATCGATACAATTACCTAACACCTTCTGTCCAAGACACCAAAGGGAAAGAAGGGCGCATGAACAGAACCCCAATCAAAACACTACAAGCAGAAAGCTAAAAGGACAGTTTCTTTCCCCCAAATTGGACTATCCAAAATAATAAAAAAAAAAATCACCAGGACATACATGCAGGCATACAATGACAGAAATTTAATGGTAAACCACAGCAAAAGCACCGCCTTGGAACGGTCAGTAAAAATATTTTTGGAGGGCTTTTAAGAATTTACGTAGCCACAACCCTCGCCCTTAGTTCTGCCGTGACCTGCAGTCAGTGATAGCAGAGGACGTCTTTATAGAAAAGTTTATTTATGCAGACCTGCCAAGAACCGAAGACCATCCTGTTTGGGCCCCGTTTGGGTTTAAACCTATATTTAATGCAGATACATTTCAAATACAGATATCTCTATATAATAAAAACAGATATCTGTATGTAATTAGAGATATCTGTAACTGAAATGCAGAAATCTGTATTTGAAATGCAGATATAACTAATTAAAATGTAGATATCTGAGATTGAAATACAGATATCTCTATTTTCGCTCAAAATATAGATATCTACATCTTAATTAGAGATATCTGCATTTCAAATACAGGTATCTGCATTTTAATGACAGATACGGTGTATCTCTAATTAAAGTGAGATTCAGATATCTGCATTCACAAATGCAGATATCTATAATTGAAATGCAGATATTTGTATTTAAATTGCAGATATCTGAAATACTAAATTAAATACATATATCTGCATTTTAAATACAGATATCTGCATTACAATTACAGACATCTGTATTTAAATACAAATATCTCTATTTACTGCACTTATGGAAAACTGATGCCTCCCTGGCCGACCAGGTTTACGTAATTACTAGTGAATGAAAAGATTGGCGCAGGCTGACCAGTCTTCGCTATCCGCTGATGACGCTTTGAGTCACTGGCTACCTACAGAGTGCCCTGCGAAGACTATAGTTCTACAGTGCAGACTGTAAAATTCCTGATATATATTCTTGTTTATATCAGACATTCGATTTTTTTTATTATAAATCAGTTGGCTATATTACGAGCTGCCAGCCAACAATATAATCACCTCGACGTCGTTTTAAAGGGACAATGTGAAGACCCTGATCAGACTATGCGGATGCACATGCAATCTTGTAGGAAATGCTGTGTTCTGGCTCATTTCGTATCTGTATTTCTTCTTACGTTCAGTGGCTCGAACTACCCATGTCTAGAACAAATTTCTATGGGCCCAAAGATGTTTGAGCCGTTGAGGTTCGGCTGTATTTCTGACAAAAAGAGACAAACAACAAGAGAAATTAATTGCATCCATACATATCTAAAATCAGAAATGAACTTGCTAAACTAAAGTAGAAGTTGCTGTTGTATAAATGGGTTAATTGGAAAGACGTTTACATGTATATGTAAAGTTGAAAGACTGAATGTCAAACAGAGTAGATCCAGATGAGACGGCTCATTATGAGCCGTCTCATCTGAATCTATGCTGTTTGCAAAAGCCTATTATTATCGCCTGTGGCAGTGAAAGAGTTAACCTATTTATGTCTAGCTTTCCATAATAGGGACATTGGTGAACAGTGTAGACTCTGATCAGACGCCACGTTCTGGGTCTACACTGTTTGCTTTACTTACAGGAATTTCTTTAAGAAATGATAACATAAAAAATAAACTAGACGCCCCTTAATTGGAAATGGACCTGACTATAAAGAGATGTGGAAGAGTCCATCATGAGTAAATGATATAAATGATTAACAACGCCAGGAAAGCGCTGTTCAGCTGAATTTATGAATCATCACGAAAACGTGCCTATATAATTTAGACCCCCTTAAACCCCACTTTTATATAGTAAAACTGGGGTTTACAGGGGTATACATTATTTTTTCTTATTTCTGCTCAAAACATAGATTATGGATACCCACAATCTATGTTTTGAGCAGTCATATGGAGGTGACAATTTCTGTATATTCGAATATGCGTGTTTTCGTAATGAGACTGAGCCGTAAATAAGACGACATTTCATGTGAATCGTCTTGTAGGCAGAATATTTACAAGAAATTTCAAGTTTTATTTTATCTGAAAAAAACTTCAAAGGTGTCATCTGCTGTAGTTATGTTAAGCGGTTTTAGAAATTAACAAAATAGAAATTCATTGACATATTTCCAGCATATAACTGACTGTCCAGGTCTAAATCCCCAGCTGTTTTCTACGATCAAACCAAGGGGAGTTGCTTCGAAGGACGCATGTATAGTTGTGTTCTCACCAGTCGCAATACCCACATGACCGCCCGATGCAATGACGTCACCTGGCTGTGGTCGCCTTTGGCAAATTTCCCAGCACCAATCAATTCTAAACTTGGGTGCATCTGGTGCCTCAACGTAGTTGTTGCTGATCAAAGATTGTTCCTTCATTTCCCAAACAAACCTGTTCATAAGTAAAAAATAAATTAAGTTTAAGGCCAAAGAAAATACATTGTATGTCTTTGGGGCGGACAGCTAGGGCCCAAATCAGCCTGCGCGTCTACGCAAGCCTTTAGGGCATTCTCTGCCCGATTACAGAGCCACTGTATATTATATGGGTTTAAGGCGAGCCATGAGAAAAATATGTCTTTGGGGCAGACAGTTAGAGCCAAAATCAGCCTGCGCGTCTACGCAAGCCTTTAGGGCATTCACTGCCCGATTTCAGACCAACTGGATACTATATAATATATCGATGTAAGTATTCGGACGAGTCAACTCTTACCATATTTGTTCTAAAATTTGAACAAGTACAATTCACTACCCGATATTGTTTCTAAAAATTGCAGAATAAATGGCAAACGATGTAGACCCTGATGAGACGCCGCGTTCAGCGGCGTCTCATCTGGGTCTACACTGTTTGCTAAGTCCTGTCTGTCCGAATACATACGGTCAATACGGTGTTGACAAAGCTCCTTATCAGAGTTTGGGTATTGTTGGCTCCTCTTCATACTTCCCATACGTCCCGAAGGTACCTTTTTCATGGCTCGGCTCCTTTTTAGCCGGGACACAGCAGTTCCTAAAAATAGCATGTGTGCCAAATGAAGACTCAAATAAAGCCTGCATGGGTAATGAAGGCTCCAAAGCGTCTCTAGCTGGCCAACGAAGAAACTGATCAGCCTGCGCAATTGCGCCGTCTGATCCGAGTCATCCCTGGGCACACATGAAATCTAGTACAAAACGTTGTGTGTCTTGCACACGTACTGTATTTAAACTAAGTATTTGCTGAGATAGGCCTGAGAAAAAACGATGTAGACCCTGATCAGACCCCGCAGAACACTGTGCGGCGTCTCATTAGCGTTTACTCGGTATGCCTGAACTTTTCAAACACATCGACAGACAAATTGTAGGATAATCATGGCAAATAATAAAGGTGTCACAATATTTAGGGTAAATAGGTATTAGTCTTGAGCATGCGCAGTTCGCATATGTTCAAAGACGGAATTTGTTGTGATTTGGCTAGAAAAAAAAGTTGATCGAATAGTTTTTGTGTGATGTGAGAAAAAGATCATTTACACAAAAGCGAACAACGAAGGTCCAATATGGGGCGCCCTTTTACTATTTAATCCATATTTATAGATATCCATAATTCGACTTATGGACATCATAGTTTGAATTAGTGATATCCATAAATCAGCCGAATAATGGATATCCATAATTCGAATCATAGATATCCATAAATCGGGTTAATGATATCCATAATTTGATTTATGGATATCATTAATTCAGATCGATTTATGAATATCCACAATTCGAATTCTGGATATCACTAATTCGAATTATGGTATCAATTAATGGAATTAAGTATATCCTTAATTCCGCTGATTAATGGATATCGATTAATCGAATTATGGATATCATTAATTACAATTAGTGATATTCATAAATCGGGCTGAATTAATGGTATCCATAATTCGAATTAATGATATCCATAATTCACCGCAAAAGCCTTTGATTTAATGATTTCTCCCTAAGTCACGTGATTGAGTTCAAGCTAGCGTAATCGCAAACATTATTCTGGCGCGAGAGAAGAAAATACGATTATTTGCTACTTATACGCAAGTTAAAAAAGTAAATAAACAAATAAATAAATAAAAAATGGAAAAAAAATTAATAATAATGTGTATGTTAAATGATGATAAGTAAATTGTATGGCATCTTCCATCTGTTTGCAGTGTGAACGACTACTTGTTCATGTTATGTCGTAGTGGCCCGCTGGTTAACCTGGGCCTATGTCATGGGTTTTGACGGACTTAAGTATTATTTGAAATTTCATTAATTTTAATGGTAACGCCCAGGAAGGGGCTAGTTTCACGAATAATAGTTTAACGCCTAGTCAATTCTTATTTTAGCAAACTGTGAAATACGTTTCATTTTGTAAGTTTTATATTTTATAACAGTTCGTCTTTACAACTGAAATATTTGCCAAAATTGCTTTGAATCTCTCAGAACACTACCAAATCGGACACCATAAAGCACCAAAAATTCGACATTTTTTCATATTTATGGTGTAAAAGGCAGCTGAAAAAAATATGAAGCCTCACATTCGACACCATGAATTTTCGTACAATTTTTCATAAACGAATGAAGAATATTTGGTAAAAGAAAATCAAGGTGTCGAGATTGTGGCTTCATGTTCAAATAAATCTAGATATCTAGATAAGCCTCTTCGTTGTATTCTGCTTGCGCTACCAAGTTTTTTTTTTTGTTTTTTTTTTTTTTCTGCTAGGATAATCAGATAAAACAAATGTCGTCGAGCAATAATAATAATAATAATAATAATAGGGAAGCAATAAGTACGACATTACATTTAAAATGCCAATTAAATCGCTGTTTTTTGGGGTTTTTTTCGACAGCAAGAAACGCGGCTTCCGAAATCACGTTACATGCGGAATTCGCATTTGACATGGAATGCGACTCCAATAACGCTGACAGATGACAGTTCTGCGTTATTGACAACGGAGGTTTTACAATAAAAAAAAACAAAAAACAATGTTTTGCGTTCATTTATTCTACATTGGAGTTTCCTATATATATTTTTTCCCCCCACGAGTAAAAAAGTCAAAGCCCAAACTTCAAGGTTTTATTGGAAATAAATGCGGTGCTGTGATGCGGTGCTGTGATTTTTATTTTCTGCAATTACACAAACTGAATTTTCTGAAACACAGTTATGTCTACAAACTCGTCTGTATGTTTAGTGAAGATTCAGACCAGTCTGTGCATCTGCACAGTCTGATCAGGGTCCACAGCACGCTCTACAAGCACATATTGCTTCTACGTCCACATTACAAAGACATCAGGCTGCGTAGATGTGCAGGCTGATCCGAGTCTTCATAGAGCGTATATGTGATTGGGCAGAAATTAATGTAACCCAGTTTTACTAGAATCAACAAAGAAACTAATCCTAACGATGGATCAGTATTCAACAGATTTGGTAGGAAATAAATAAATAAACAAATAAATAAATAAATATTTTTTATCAAAATTCCGAATATTTATTTTGTGCAATCGCTCAAACTGAATTTTCTCAAACCCAGTTATTTCTACAAACTAATATATGTACATGATATGTTCAGGGAATATTCAGATCATCCTGTGTATATGTGCAGTCTAATCAGTCTTCACTGAAATCTCTATAAGATATAAGATTCTTCCTCCAAACAGCACAGACTGATCAGGTTGCGGGGATGGTCCAACATTATGCCTTTCCGCATTACGAAAACATGCCTATATAAATTTCACCCCCTTAAACCCCACTTTTATATAGTAAAACTGGGGTTTACAGGGATATGCATTATTTTTCTTATTTCTGCTCAAAAACATAAATTGTGGGTATTCGTTAGAACCGCCTCGCCGAGGCGGTTCTAACGAGTACCCACAATCTATGTTTTGAGCAGAAATATAAAAAATATAAGAGTTTTTTTTGCCAGAAAAATTTCGGTTTTTGGAGATGAAATTTTCTATATTGAATAGGCATGTTTTCGTAATAGGACAAAATGGATTTATTTATTACACCTTTTCAGCGATTACCTTTCTCAACAGCTACTTTAAAAGTGCCACTGGAAGTTTAATGATACTGGTATTTTGTATTTTGTGATTAATTGTTGGTAAAAAAAAAACTGAATTACTGAAATGTAAAGATTTTAATTAGATGTACAATGATTTTCATTCCAGTAAAACAACGCATTATTGAATATGTCACATTACGAAAACACGCCTGTTCAAATGTACTGAAAATTTTGCCACATAAAAAAAAAAAAAAAAAAAAAAAAAATGAAAATTTTCAGATAAAAAATCCGAAATTTTTCTTGTTTCTGCTCAAAACATAGATTGTGGGTAGGGTACATGTTAGATCTGCCTTTACGAGGCCGTTCTAACGAGTACCCACAATCTATGTTTTTGACCAGAAATAAGTAAAATAATGTTTACCCCCTGTAAACACTAGTTTTAGTATGTAAAAGATGCGTTTAAAAACACATCTTTCTCTGCCTCTTGGCTGGGGTGGTCCGTCATGATTGCACCCAATATATAGCCTTGATTGTGGTGGCTCGCATCAAAGGCCGGTCTTATCTAAGTGATTATGAGGGGATTAAAACTATCTGAAGTCTGTTTAGGTGGGGCCAGAAAGGGGGAAAATGATTATAATCTAACAAAGTGTTCATTCTTTTACCTGAACTATATGACTATTTTGATTTATAATTATAAATTTTATTGATCAATTTTTTATACCACCCTAAATTCAGTTATGCATTTTGTGTTTGTGTGTTATTATTTTATTTTTTTAATGTATTCTTGTTGAATTATAAAGCAAATAGACGAATTCTTAGTTTTCAGTTGTCAATAGTAATAATAATAATAATAATAATAATAATAATAAGAAGAAGAAGAAGAAGAAGAAGAAGAAGAAGAAGAAGACAGATTTTCTTTATCTATTTCTTTATTTACTTTTATTTATATATAAGGTAAAAGATGAACACTTCAAAAGATCAAAATTGTTATCAGACTTGTCATAAAGCAAAATGTTTTGAGCTTAATTTGAAGCTATAAAATGTTTTGTTTTCTTAATCTATGTTCTCCATTAATGATTGAACAACGAAGAAATGCCAGACATTGTTTAAGTTACCCGATCTGTTATCACAAGTTTTAAAATTAAGAACAAAATAATATCTCAGATACCTAATAAATTTTCACACTTTTAGTGAAATTTCATGTTTCAAAATGGTTTTAAAAGTTAAGTTTCACTGGATAATGAAAACAAGTTTATCCCTAAAAGTTCCTGCACAGTTATATGGATTGTGTGTAATAGTGGATTAAATGTTTAATTACGGATTTAAAATAATTATAATAAATAAATAGATAAATAAAAAACACCACCACCACCACCAACAACAACAAAAACAAATATCTGAGTGATTTTAAATAAACTAAGTTACACTTGTTTATGAAACTTTTTAATCTTCAAATTCTATGCTTTATCAAAAGAGTTTCAAATGGATAAATAAATAAAAACATTTAACGTGTATTTTATGCCATATATATTTTTTTTTTTTTTTTTTTTTTTTTTTTTTTCAATTTTCTGTATTCGATCCAAAGAAGTAGATAAAGAGAGCGTTTGATGATAAATTAGCATGTAAGCACAAGTATCTGGATTTCTCTATAAAAAAAAAATGTCGAGTGTTCATTAGAACTGCCTTGGCGAGACAATTCTAACGAATAACAACCAGATATATTTTACTGAACATTACGAAAACAAGCCTATTCAAATATACTGAAAATTTTGCCACCAAAAATATGAAAATTTTCAGATTAAAATTCTGATGTTTTTTCATATTTCTGCTCAAAACATAGATCGTGGGTATTCATTAGACCCGCCTCGCCGAGGCGGTTCTAACGAGTACCCACGATCTATGTTTTTAGCAAAGTAAGAATAATAACGTATACCCGTGTAAACCCCAGTTTTAATATATAAAAGTGGGGTTTAAAGGGGTCAAAATTATAAAGGCGTGTTTTCGTGATGATAGAAGGGCAAATTACCCACCTTATCTGTTTCCCTGTCTTCGTCATAAACTTTGCTGATACCCCTTACCCGGCCCCTGCCTGTAAGGGAAGGATTTCATATCTTAAGTTGCTTAGTTATGCATTCCAAATTGTGCCTTTAACTAATGTAAACCCCAGTTTTAATATATAAAAGTGGGGTTTAAAGGGGTCAAAATTATAAAGGCGTGTTTTAGTGATGATAAAAGGGCAAATTACCCACCTTATCTGTTTCCCTGTCTTCGTCATAAACTTTGCTGATACCTAATCCAATACCCCTTACCCGGCCCCTGCCTGTAAGGGAAGGATTTCATATCTTAAGTTGCATAGTTATGCATTCCAAATTGTGCCTTTAACTAATGCTTCCGCGTATGTAACGCGATATAAACGTCAAAAATATGCGACCAGTAGGTATTCGTTGCGTTATGTAGTGATATTTATTGAATGGAATAGAGCGAATTGGGAGACGTGCGAGCTATTTTGTTACAATAATTATCACCTCAGAGATAAGGCTACAAAGTAAACATCTTATTACTTGCGGGGGATTCGCTATAAGAGAACCTGTTTTGTTACAATTATTATCACCTCAAAGATGAGGGTTAAAAATACACATCTTATTACTTGCGGGGATTTGCTATAACAGGATATAGCGCCCGAACGTCCGTACCTTACACCCTCTGAATGTGGTATTATATACTTTAGCTATTTTAAATCTAGCCACTGACATTTACTGTTTTTATTTACAGCTGAATATTAGTGTATATATGCTGGTTTTTATTAGAGTAAATTCACATTTTTCATTTATTCATTTTAAAATAGTATATACAGATCTAAAAAAATACTAATATGAATGGTGTTGTTACTTTAGACTTCGTCTCATAAATTGGAGCAAAAACACTTTTCTAATTACCTCCCTTATTTAAAGCGCAGTGTTCAGTTCATGGGAAGGAAATGCGTTGAGTGTAACACTCATCGCATTTCCCTCCCTTGAACTGGACCCATTAAAAAAAAAAAAAAAAAAAAAAAAAAGGTCTTGAAGGTGTATGCTTTTTTTTTTTTTTTTTCATAAGAACCACGAAACGAATCTGTCCGAAACTAAATATAGCTATGCATAAATAAAAATAGAAAGGAAGGCAAGGATCAAGAATTTAAAATACAGATACATCTGTTTTTCAAATAAAGATACTGAGTTTCTAAAAACAAAACACACACACAGATATCTCTATTTTATATACAGATATCTGTAGGCTACTTGAAATGCAGATATTTCAATTGAAGTGCAGATATCTATTATTGAAATTCAGATATCTCTAATAACGAAATATAGATATCTACATTCTCAAATACAGATGCTATCTCTATTTAAATGCAGATATAGTTTATGGGTATAAACCAAAACGAGACGCCATACTGCCGTGGTATACACAAAACATTTGTTCAGTCCGCGTGAAGACTGTTAAAACAGACTGCAGGATTTGTTAGAATTGCCTGATCGAGATACTTCTAAATATTCTCAAACTGAGGTTTTTAGAAAGTCACTTTGCCTGGCGCTTTACACAGAAGTCCATTTTCAAACTTTTTTTCATTAGTAGTAATGCAAAAGCATTGGCCGTGACTACATCTATGCATAAAAATCGTTTATTTATTAGTTTTGAATCAATCGAACATTTTTATTTTCCGATAGTAAAAATGGCTGCAGAGTAATTTAAGAATGCATAAATCAGAAGATTGGGTAAACTTGGTAGACTCCGACACAAGAAAATGTGGCAGTTGATCAGGGTCTGTACGATCAGCCACTCTTCCAGAATTTATTAGATATATAAAATGTCAAGACATGGACCTGTTCGAATGTTATGGCAATTATGCTAAGGCGTACCTATATTAAGGGTAAAAACGTCACGAGTCGTACATGCCTTCAAACAAATTACTAATCTGTTATCATAATTAATAACCAGAACTGTAGCAGACTATATTATATATTTATTATTTCTACTGGTCGAAGAGGAGCTTATGCCATGGTGTGGTTTTCCCGTTTACGCGATTAGTCCACACTTTTGATCCGATACTTTTGAAACTTGCACAGACTGTGTGTAGATTTAATCTTATTGAAAATGAAAACAAGAAGCATCTTCAAAAAAGAAGTTAAGCAACGAAGAATAGCAAGTAATTGTTGGCATTTCCTTTCTTCAGTATTATAATAGAGGTTCTTAAAACGAAGCCCACTTTACACCCGAAACTTTGACAGTTTCCTTGTCCAAGTCACCCCACTCTATGTAACTCTGGATACGAAGTTAGTATCTAATTTCACCACCATACGCGCCTTTCTTTGCAGATAGCTTCTCATTGTCATTTTGACATTATTGTCATTTTGACATACCGCAATTTAAATCTATGGAATGACTGTCGCAATCATTTAAAGACGCCTGATTGCACCCTTGATACGACGTCATTATAACGTTGTGTGCCCACTGGGTCGGAGTTTTCGCTGTCCGCCTGAAGATGCTTTAGATCCTTGGTTACCCTCAGAATGCCATGTGAAAACTTAGATCAGACTGCACCGATGATCTGAGTCCTCGCTGGGCGCACATGTAATCGTGTAGGAAATGCTGTATCCCGGCTCTTATCACAGTAGCCTCTCACCCAGCAGGCACATTATGTTTATACAACGTCAAATGAACATGGCGTTGCATCGACGTTGTTGCGACGTTGTCTGAACGTTGCGTGCCCACTCGGCACTAGGCTGAAAATGCTGAATGAGTCTTTGTTTTATAATCTTACAAAACAGATACTTATACTACCTTTTCAAGTTCCAGAAATACCATATTACAATGCTTGGCGGCATAGAACTATACACACTGCATAATCGCCCAAGATCTGCAACGTCAGAAAACCTACCTTCGGCCAATATTAGCCTGCGCATTCGCCCAGCCATGGATGCAATGTTTCTTCATGCGGACGACGAAAACCCTGAGAGATTGTAGTAGTATAGGGTGGCACCCTATACTACTGATTGTTCCAAGTATTCCTGTTCAGTTTTTCTATTTGTGTTCGTTCGAGCAGTTTTGTGTTGTTTCATGCCTTCAAACCTTATCCAGTGCCTTGTATGGGAGATGGTATGATAGGTGAGGATGGTGGGTGGGGAGAAGGGGTGTGTTCCGTGATTGTGGCCTGTCCTGGGTGGCGTCATAATCCATTACCAGAAATACGCCTATTCAAATATATTGAAAATTTTACCACCAGAAAAGGAAAATTTTCAGTTAAAATGATAATTTTCATATTTCTGCTCAAAACATAGATTGTGGGTTCTCGTTAGAACCACCTCGAAGAGGCGGTTCTAACGAGAACCCATAATCTATGTTTTTGAGCAGAAATAAGGAAAATAATGTATACCCCTGTAAACCCAAGCTTTACTATAAAAGTGGGGTTTAAGGGGGTCAGAATTATATAGATATGTTTTCGTGATGCATCTTTTTTTCTTTTTTTTTTTTTTTTGAATATGCATATACGGTAAAGGGGAGAGATTGCAAAGCATATTTGATGCAACTGTTTCTGAAGATACTGGTAAAAACTGTAATCCAGCATTTCCTACAAGATTACACGCATGTATGCCCAGTTAAGACCCCGCATCCATGCAAGTTGATCAGAGTCTACGCTGTCTGTTTGAAGATGTGTGGGATCCTTGGGCACTCACTGATGGTATGTGAAGACTCTAATCAGACTGTGCGCACACCCAGGTTGATCTGAGTCATCTGGACGCACACGCAAGCATGTGGGAAATGCTTAAACCCTTCTAATATTGCAAATGTAAAATAATTGAATTGAGCTGCAACGTGAAAAAACGTACCTTCAGACATGTGCGTCCAGCGAAGCTTCCGATCAGTCTGCACGTTCGCGCAGTCTGATCACAGTCTGACCACATGGTTTTAGGATAGCCAATGGTGCAAAGTTCCTTCATGCGGACAACGAAGACTCTGATCAGCCTGCGCGTATGCGCAGGCTGATCAGAGTCTTCGTTGGGCGTATATGTTATATGTTACGTTTTCTTACGTTGTGGCCCAGTTTTGTTGAATTGCCTACCAGTAGGAATTTCTGGCGCCATTAACTTGCAAGACGTCTCCAACAAACAGGTGACATTTGTCTTTCCCTGGTTTGATAATGTAAGTGCCAGAGTCGAGCCATTTAGTAGATCCGATCTGGGTTCTAGCATAATTTACGACGTCCGCAGGACTCGTCAAGCCACCGTAACAAGTCTGTAAAAATAAATGTTACCACTCTCTGGACTAATTCAGCAGACGCCAAATTCATATTTTTCTCATTTTTCCAGAAAATAGACTTTGACACTTCATGCAAATTGTCTCCTCAGGAGCCAACTGTCATTTTTTTTCTGGGAAAAATAAGAAAAGAAATGATTAATTTTTCAGGTTGCGGTTCAAATAATGTTACTCTGTACA
This sequence comes from Anodontia alba, assembly GCA_964016985.1. Taxonomy (NCBI): domain Eukaryota; kingdom Metazoa; phylum Mollusca; class Bivalvia; order Lucinida; family Lucinidae; genus Anodontia; species Anodontia alba. The sequence continues at coordinate 10,297,199 of OZ024823.1, read as the reverse complement.
ACTCTACGGGATAAAGTGTATTAAATTTTAAAACCAGCGCTGTGTAGTTTCAAAACATGCATTATTTTAACTACTGATCCCCTACACTTCAAACATTTTTGAAAGCATTATAAAATATTTGAAACATGCACCTACGCACGCACAAACAGATGAAAGAAAGGACAGACGAGCACATCTTTGCATCTTATTCCGTAGCCCCTTTTTTGCTACAAGACTCAAGTTATACAAATCAAATAAAATTAGACATTAGAATAAAAAATCCTCACCTGAAAAATGAAAACAGCGAGAACTACCAAGACATTCATGTTCATATCAGCCGACGTCATTTTAAGTGTCATGAAATCTAAATGCAAAAGGGATAGGCAAAAAAGATTAAAAATAAATGAAACAGTTAGCGTGTAACATTTTTTTCACATATGTAATTTCATACATATCCTAGTGTACATATCAAGTAACACTGGGCGTGAGTATCCTCCCCGGAATGAGTCAATACTTTTAACCCGTTAAAGAGAGAGAGAGAGAGAGAGAGAGAGAGAGAGAGAGAGAGAGAGAGAGAGAGAGAGAGGGGGAGAAAGAGAGGGAGAGAGAGATTTTAGCACTCTGTTTGGAGGAGTAATTGTTTGTTAGGTTGTTTGTAATTGCCTCTATTAGCCTTCAATGGTTCATATAATATACAGTACATGTAATTTATTACTTATTCAAAACTTTGGCAAAATTGTATCTGAGTTTGGCATAATTTTTTAATAACGAACACGTTGCATCTTATCTACTAGTGATTGAATGTCGAAAAACGAAACGACAATAAGTTATTCATCTCTGTCTTCCACTTCTCATTAGGCAGCCGGATGACTAAAAAGTATATATCTTACATGTTTAAAAGGCCAACCAAAAGGAATTATTATGTCTCCCCCCTTTAGGGTAGGGAGATATATTGTTTTTTTTCCCGGGCGTCTGTCTGTCCGTCTGTTTCTGTTTCACAAAATCGTGCCCTCTCTATAACAAGCAATCTTCAAGAAACTTCATATAAATATCAATCAACATTAGACGACGTGCAGAACGCAAAATTCATGACTCTTGCATATATACCTTTTGAGACATTTTCCTTAGAACTTTGTCCGTCACAAAATCGTGCCCGGTCTGCAACTTCAAACCTTCAAACTTGTTCTTTATAGTTATAAGAAATTTCATGTAAATATCAATCAACATTAGACGACGTGCAGCGTGCAAGAACCATAACTCTTGTACTTTTTAATTATTTTCCTTGGAACTTTGTCCATCACACACACACACACACACACACACACACACACACACACACACACACACACACACACACACACACAAACGTGTCCGCTCTATATCCGCTCTATAACATGAAATAACATAAAAACCGTTCAAGATATCTTCACGAAACTTTATACGAATATCAATCAATCAACATTCGACGACGTGCAGAGCGCAAGAACCACAACTCTTGCATTAATACATGAATACTTTTTTAATTATTTTCCTTGGAACTTTGTCCATCACAAAAAACAAAACAAAACAAAAAACAAAAACATGTCCGCTCTATAACATGAAAACCGTTCAAGATATTTTCACTAAACTTTATATTAATATCAATCAACATTAGACGACGTGCAAAGTGCAAGAACCATAACGCTTGCATTTATACTGTTTGCGTTATTTCTCTTAGAATCTCGTTAGTTAATATAAATGTTCGCTGAATGTACAATACAATATGATATATAAAAAATGTGTGTGTGTGTGTGTGTGTGTGTGTGTGTACACGTGAATTAGAAGGTTATTACTGACCACGAAAACATAGAAATGGCAACAGTCGTCTCCAAATACTGGACATACAAAATTGCATTGAAAGCAAATTGCAACTTTAAAGATCATTGTGCATGACGATATGTACCACAGTTCAGATGCATTGATAATCGGTGTGTAAATCGTACCAACAAGCAACAGTAAGAAGTAATGTCTCGCCGAGAGCGTGGGAACGAGAGATATGTGATGTTTTTGTTAACACTTTGGATCAAGGAATCTGACTGGAGATTAGATGTGGGTTTGGCATCTTAATTTATTTAGCATGACAAGGGTTCAAAACCTTTTGCCTCATCTAACGGTCGATCACTCCTACCGTCTATTGTCTGCCTTGGCACCACATGCATATGTTGTTGGTATATATTCAATCTTTGACACCTGCTTAATGAGGTCGACTTTTTGGTAAGGTGACCAGAAACTGAATATCACCACTGATTATTATTATTATTATTAATATTATTATTATTATTGTTTCTTTTTAGCTGCGCTTTATAACTTTATGTCGTAAAACTCCCTCCTGAAAAGGGTCTGTTGTAGGAGTAGACCTCTTTTCAGAACTCCTTTTGAAAAGGGTTTGTTTTTGTCTTCCTGGTAATATACTGCAGAAAACACTCAAGTGTGACACTTCCTCTTCAAAATGTTGATCCAGGTTCGCAGATGTCGCATCCCATACGTTGAAAGTGGAACAAATATGCTCCCTATGCAATTTTCTGCGAAATCAACAAACTCAAAAACAATGATTATGATTTATAAGTGGCAATTTAAGATGAATGGTTACAGTTGCAGGCGAGTAACTGTCGAAACTGTTTTGTTTCCCTTCTACGGGTAGCAGATTCTTTCCTTATAGAGAATTGGTGTTATGAAAGCAAAAAAGACGTAAGAAATGTTGTCTTGCGGCTGACATATAACAGAATATCTACCAAGTGTGTCAAGTCCTATCAAGTATACTAATCAAGGTTTGGAGATTCTTCTGAACACGCTTGATGCATTTGTGGCAATCACACACTTCAAAAACAATGTTTTTATTATTATTGCTATTATTATTATTATTATTATTATTATTTTTTTTTTTTTTTTTTTTTTTGCTTTTTTTTTAATGTTATGGTAATTTAAGGTGAACGGATACACGTTCATGGAAGGCTCTCAAAATTGTTTTTGTCTTCTGAAGCGGGATTAGCTCCCGTGGACTTATAATGGAAAAAAAAATCTTCTTCTCGGAAACCATGAGGCCCCAGCTTATATATTTATATATTTAGTATGTAGCAATGTTTGGTGGTCCCCCATTTAAATCATGCCAATTAAGTATCTGGGGTTCAAACTGGCCACATCCCAGGGGGTCATTTAGAACTCAATAGGTAAAGAACCAACAAAAATCTTCTTCTCTGAGACCATGAGGCCAAAAGCTAACAGATTTTGTAGGTAGCATTTTTTTGGTGGTCTCCTGCCAACCATGCCTCTGGGGTCCAAATTGGCTTACGCCCCCCGGGGTCATCATGCTGGACAAGCGCTCTTATAAAATTAAGTGGGGTTACCTGACCTCTTGGCTAGAGATAGGGGTATGATAAGGAAGTGGGGTTTTGAGGCTTCCCGCTGATAACATGTGGTTTTTATTCTTTTCATCGAGTTCTTACTCTGCAACATGCTGTGGTGGTCAGCTGCCTAGTCATTAATCAGATACCTCTCCGTTCTGCCACGACATCACAGTAGATATTTTAGTCTTTCTTTTTTCACATCTAAAGTCAATTTGAATGTTATAGGTAGAAAGAGTGGAAAAAGTTAATAGACTTTCGTTTTTCAATCGTCGAAATTGGTCAAGAAATAAAGTTTTGCACAGTTCGTATAGGTAATAAAAGATGCAGTATTGGTTTCCTTGCTGCAGGTGTTAATTAATTGTGTTACATAAGATATGCATAATAATAAGATAAGAAAACATGGTTTACAGTTTTAAGAGACTAGTCCATCATGATTAGCTCCAATGAACTTATAATGCAAAAAAATCTTCTTCTCTGAAATCAGTTTTTGCAGTTCAATTATGTTAACGTGTTTGTATGTGTACCCCACATGCTATACTATAATATATAGTGAAATTAGGGCTATGTAGGGAATGTGTTTAGTCTTCAGAATATTTCAGTAACTGTTTTCAAACAGATTCCCAGCTTATTTTTTACGCTATTGCAGCCTGACTGTTTACTTCATATATCTGTCTTAGCTTGTTTAATGTCGAAAATATTCCTCATTGCATATTACTATATTGTGAAACTGTCATGGCTCACATAGCATTAGCTACACGGCTTACATAGCTGTGGCTACATGGCTTATACAGCTCTAGCAAATGGCTTACATAGCACTAGCTACATGGCTTACATAATTCTGGCTGTATGGCTTACATAGCTTTAGCTAGATGGCTTACATATCCCTGGCTATATGACTTACATAACTCTAGCTATATGACTTACATAGCTCTGAGTACATGGCTTACATAGCTCTAGCTACATGGTTTTCATAGCTCCAACTACATGGCCTACATAGCTCTAGCTATATGGCTTACATAGTGCTAGCTTCATGGCTTACATAGCTCTAGCTATATGGCTTACACAACGCTAGCTACATGGCTTACATAGCTCTGGCCACATGGCGTACATAGTTATAGTTTTATGGCTTAGATAGCTCTAGCTACATAGCTTACATGGCTCTAGCAATATGCCTTACAAAGCTCACATAGCTCTAGGTACATGGCAAACAAAGCTCTAGCTTTAAGGCGTACATTGCTCTAGCGACATAATTAACTTACATATCTCTAGCCCCATGGCTTGAATGTGTCCTAGCTATATCACCAGCATAGCTATGGCTACATGGCTGTCATAGCACTAGCGACATGGCTTTCATAACTCTAGCTACAAGGATTACATAGCTCTGGCAACATTCATTACTCTAGCTACATGGATTACATAGTTCTAGCTACATTACTTACGTAGCTTTAAACCCTTTGGGTCATACTGTTTCACTTATTTCAGAGATATCTAAATTTTCTTTTTTCTATAGTCAACTATTGCCATAAAAACAAACAACATTATCGAATGTCCATGGAAAAAGTAAACTTTTAGACTACCACAAAAAGATTATTTGTACTAAGTTTATTTCCTCAGCTATGATGGTGATGTTGTAAAACAATTCGTTTATAAGTCTATGACCGTTCTATTTTTGCGGCAACCAATCAAACGGCTGACTACCATCATCACGAAACACACCTATATAATTTTGACCTCCTTAAACCCCACTTTTATGTAGTAAAACTGGGATTTACAGGAGTATACATAATTTTTCTTATTTCTGCTCAAAAACATAGATTGTGAGTACTCGTTAGAACCGCCTCGCGGAGGCGGTTCTAACGAATACCCACAATCTATGTTTTGAGCAGAAATATACAGAATATCAGAATTTGTATCTGAGGACTTTCAGTTTTTTGGTGATGAAATTGCGCTTTCTTCACTATATATATGAACTATAAACCCGTTTCATCACTTAAGAAGTTCTATGGGAGGCATCATGATCTTGCCAGTCCCCACAGTGTTGCTGTCTCCAGACTTATGTCTGATGTCATTGTCACAGTAAAGTCATAAACATACTTTCTAAACAACGGACATTACTATTCCCGTACTTTCCCAAATCTCTGTTTAAGCTGCTATACGCATGGTAGGCGAAGTATGCTTACCAAGTGTGCTTAATTTCCATGGATGCCTGATTAATAAACCCTGTTTATTTTTGACCAATGTCTGTCTGTCTGAACATTCCTGAGTTTGCCATTTTATATATCGACTAAATGAGTTTCCAAAATACTTTGGTATGATGACCTCAGACTCACTGCACTTAATGCGACCTACATGTAAGTCTAGATGTCCGAAAAGCTGACGAAAACATGTCATAAATAAACCTGAGCTCATTTAAATGTAAGCTATATCATCAATGTAACATTATATTATGTAATTTTAACCGGGTAGGATATAACAGAAGAAGGATGGTTAACTTATTTTAGTAAGATCAGACATCTGCAGTGGATAAGTGGACGATACCAAAATGAGCCGAAATGTCAGAAAACGTACCGTTGGACATGTGCGCCCAGCGCAAATATTCAGATCAGACTGCGCATTCACGCAGCGCATTCACGCAGTCTGATCTGAATATTCACAGGACGCATTTTGGATAGCCAAGGACGCAAAGTGTCTCCATGCGGACACCGAAGACTCTGATCAGACTGTCCGGATGCGCAGGCTGATTTGAGTCTCCGTTGGGCGCATATGTGAGAAGGTACGTTTTCTGACGTTGCGGCCCAAATGATATTTTGACCCTTGTCATGCTGAATAAATTCAGATGCTACGCCCACGTCTAATTTTAGCCAGTTAGATTACTTGATCCAGATTGTTGAAACAAATTAAAATATGGAATGGCAAACAGTGCATATCAAGATCAGTTGGCTTCTTCAGAAGCCAACTGATCTGGATCTACACTGTTTGCAAAGCGGGGTATATCCGGGTTCAACAGGACAAGGGTTAACAAACTCCGAGATCAGCTTTCACACCTGTCATTACCTTATTTGCCTTAAGTATTTGGGCTGGCAAGACTGAGGAAACCGTGTAGAACACAGTGTCTGATCAGGGAATGCACTGTTTACCATTTATCCAAGAGAGGTTTAGTATATCAGAAATTCATTAAGCGGACCTGTTTAAATATTAGGTTAGCGTCGGAATTTTACATTGTAAAGGTCGGTCCAGGCGGTCTTTTAACCTACTCACACTTTTTCTGTGCAGTCGTAGTCCACTAAGTGGTAAACAAATATATTTGTGCACAAATTTTCACCAGAAACTGACAACTGTTCTTTTCGAATCAGCAAAAGGAAAAGAGAGACATTAGAAGTGATTTCAGTCTCCACGGAAGTAATGAGATTGAGCTGGGATTCGAACTTGCGACACTTGTATCTGCAATCAGACGCGCTAGCGACTATACTATAGAGCCGGCTCAAATATTAGAAGTATAATAAAGAATCTTGAATAACATTGACCTTGAAAACCCTGGTCAGATAGTTATACTGTTTCAATGCATAGACAAATTATTGTCCGCGGCAAGCAAAAACGTGTCATCGGGCAAATGCGGCATGCGAAGGCCCATATCAGCCTGCGCCTCTCTGCAGTCTGATCAGGGCCTTCACTGTCCGCAAACAGAATCATTGGACGCTATAGCATGTATCAATAGAGAGCAAATGCCTGAATGACTGCACATGCGAGGGATGAATCTAAATCTGTACATTTTGCGCATGCTGGAAGACACCTTTTCGCCTGACGTAGCCCATATTGGTTCAGGGGAATTGATTATTTCAGGGGAAAGTCAGTCAAGATTGTTTTGACTGACTGAAATGAGTGGGGTGGGGGTTGAGGGGGAGGTCCATAGCGCCTTTTTTTCTGCCCGTAAGAAAAGTCTTCATTTTTTTGGCTTATATATTACATCATTACCTATAGTGTCCCTTTTACTAAAACTCTATTGATTTTGCAACGTAAGCCCTACGCTTGGCGTAACATGATACATGATCATGAGAGAGGGTGCGGTAAGTCAGTATGAGCCGGAGGTAACGTTTCTCTTTTTAAAATATATATGGTTCATACTGAATTACCCTACCCACTTTCATGACCATGTACTCCCCCAGTCAGCATTCTACGTAAATCTATATCGGGCCGTCATCGGCCCGTCAGGGTAGCTGACGGGCCGATGACGGCCCGATGTAGATTTACGTAGAATGCTAGCTGGGCCAAAACTAAAATCAATACTGTTTTAGTAAAAGGGACATTATAGGTAATGTATCAGCAGAAATGAAGACGTTTGTTAAGGGGCCAGAAAAGGACCCCGACCCCTCCTTTTTTTAGGGTAGACCCCTTTCCAGAAAGGACTGTGGCATTTAATATAGCTACGAATTTCAGTCTTCTGGTCCATGTTCCAATGTAACAAGTAAATTGGTCAGTGTATATGACTGCATCTATTTCAGTTTTAAATAACTCGGTCAGTTGGAAAGCAATTTGCACGAAATAAACGGGTATCGTTAGTTATTCAACACATCATTCAAGTGCAGTGAAGCATTTTAAAATATACCTGGGATAATCAAAGGAAGCCGATTAGTGACAGAATGTTTTGCACGACCCTCGTACTCGTACATATACTTGCTCATCGGCGTATTATTATTATTATTATTATTTTTTTTTTGTACTTTTAATTGTAACGCTAGAAATGGTTTCATTTAAAGGGGCCTGGGTAAGCCTGGTTAACATTCCCCATTTGTTTTTAAAAGAAAAAAAATGCGGCATGCTGTTTGCTTTCCTGAACACTAAGTCTTTCCGGAAACTGAAATAATTTTCTCCCAAAGAGAGTATTTCATTACGAAAACACGCGTATTTAAATAAATTGAAATTTCACCACCACCAAAAAAAAAGTTTCAGATAAAAATTCTGATATTTTTCATATTTCTGCTCAAAACATACATTGTTAGTACACATTAGAACCGCATCGCTGAGGCGTTTCTAACGAGTACCCACAATCTATGTTTTTGAACAGAAATAAGAAAAAAATGTATACTGCTGTAAACCCCAGTTTTACTATATAGTGGGTTTAAACGGGGTCAAACTATATAGACGTGTTTTCGTGATGTTATTTTTTAGAATAGTCCCTTTCAGTAAGGATGAAAAACAATTTCGACATAGTTGTCTTCCCTGAAAGCTTATGGATTCCTCTTTCACGTAACAGGCAGCCAGTAGCCATCAATTTACTATAATATTGCTTTTTAGACATGTTATGCTGCTAATGCACGGCGGATCGCGAAAACTGCGGTGAAGTTTCTAAATTCAAGAAATTGCTTTTTCCGACCACATACGGAGAATATTCTGGGGAGCAGACATGTCTGCTCCCCAGAATATTCTCCGTATGTGGTCGGAAAAAGTTTGTTAATTATATTCTAATGCATGCAGGGGCTCCTGCACCAAACAGATAGGAACTGCAATATATACATTCAAATTTTGTGTGTACGATTCTGTAAAAAAAATCTAAAAGGTTGGCTTTGGAAATAAAGAATGCATATAGGAACGAAATTCGTAGACGGTTTGATTAAGTATCTTCATATGCAACTGTGAAGCTTCATCCCCTCCCCCTCCAACCCTCCCCCCCCCCTCCCGCACACACACAAAGACGAGTAGTTTGCGAAGTTGCATACATTCGCCCCCCCCCCCACCCCACCCCAACACACACACACACACACACACACACACACACACACACACACACACACACACACACACACATCCCATCCCCACCCCTAGCACGAGATTAAGCGGTATTTGATTTTCAAATAACAGAATGGACTCGATGATTTTAAAAGAAATAATTTGCATTATGGTGAAGCACAGGTGGACGTTTTGCGACCGGAACACGGCACTGAAGACCAGCTGCGATTTTGTAGACAGTCTGCTTCTAAGAAGACAGCAGTATAAAATGGAAAGACAAATATATGAACAAGTTTGTGGGAAGAAGGGAAAACGGAAGCAGACACTTTCCATTTCTGCTTCCCGGTTCCTACCATTACTTTCTATTCATTTCCTATTTAATAAGTCTGATTTCCCATTTCATTCATCTGACTTTTGACATTGATTGATATAATTCCTTTATTCTTATTGCCTATATTCTTCTTCACTTGTGGCCAGCTTCTAATATATTTGTACATTATTACATGTTAATATGCCCCGGTACACGAAAAAGGAACCGTAAGGTCTTCCGGTTTGTGATTCTTCAAAAACGCATGCACAGTCTCCTATTGGGGCTACAGCCGTGCGTTTTTTTTTTTGCCTGAACCTTCCTCAAGAAATGATGAGGTAAGAAGATACTAAAAACATTTAACCCTTGTCATGCTGAATAAATTAAGATGCCATGCCCACTTCCAATTTTCAGCCAATCAGATAACTTGATCCAGGTTACTTATACATATTCACATATTTAATGGCAAACAGTGCAGATTCAGATCAGTTGGCTTCTTCAGAAGCCAACTGATCTGGATCTACACAGTTTGCAAAGGCAAGGTATGTCCGGGTTCAACATGACAAGGGTTAATTGCAATACATATGCTATCGTAACAGCTAATCACATTTGTTCCTATGATAGTGTTTGAAATGTGTTCTATGCTAAAAACAACTGAGCCGGGGCACAGCATTTCCTACAAAATTGCATGTGCGCTCAGCGAAGACTCAGGTCAGTGGCAACCAAAACTTGCCCTGCGCTGACTGATTAGAATGCATGGAAGCGCAGGCTCATCTGAGTTGCTAGGTGCATTTTCAATCTTGTAGGGAATGCTGCGCTCCGGCTCAATTTTCATTTTTTGTTTAATTAGAAAGCCTTCTCTGTACACGCCTATCAGCGCAACCGAATGGGAGAACCCATTTTCTGCAAAATTCTGCCGGCAAAGATGTTTAAAGAACCTTGTGACGTCATCGCAATAAATGGTCACGTGGGTATTGCAACTGGAAACAAGAGAACAACAAGCGCCCCTCCAGAGGCGACTCCAAGAGGTCTGGTGATACAAAATGACGGTGGATTTAGACGCTGAGTTAACCCTATTTGTTGGCGATATCAGTACACAAAGCTTTGGTTCTACTTCTAGTGATTGTCTCTCCCATCAGGCCCGCTGGATCTAAGTTATTTCCCGATGACGGCCCGATATAGATTTACGTAGAATGCTGACTGGGTTCATCTTACTGATGTGAATGAAAGGCGACCATACACATAACAGTCAACGTCATAAAATATTATTCAAATTACAGAAATTTGAGCCACAATGTGCGAAAACGTAACTGCTGACGTGCGCCCAACATGGTTTAAATAAGCCATCGCATCCACGCATTCTGATCAGAGTTTTCGTTGTCCGCATTAATAAAACATGCGCAGATATGGGCTGCGACGTCAGAAAACGTACCTTTGGACACGCGCGCCTACCGAAGATTCCGATCAGGCTGCGCATTCGCCTCCGGTACTCTACCACACTGCCAGAATGACCCGACTCTATAAAAGAGAACCAAGACTTTAAGGTTAGGAAATGTTTTGGTGACTTTTTTCTTTTGTGTGTTCGTATCCAAAGACAACCTTAAAGATATATATACTTAATGGAACTGTCACTACAACTGATGTTAAGTGCCGTGTGGTGGTCATAAAAAGTCCATAGTGTAGGTTATATTCTATTTCCTTTGGGATCATTGTGCCTATTCTGGTCTCTTTGAAAATCGAATACCGCTAAAGCCGGTGGTAGGGGGCGTAGCCTATGCAGCCTCGTAAACTACATTGCTGCGTATGAAGTGACTTGATAAAACTGACTCCGATTTTCGTTCTTTTTTCTGTATTCTTTGTTTTCAAAGGCGTCCTTTTAGACATTTTTTTTTTTTTTTTGCATCACATTACGAAAACATGCCTATTGAAATATATTGAAAATTTTATCACCGAAAAATGAAACTTTTTTGTTTAAAAATATCTGATATTTTTCATATTTCTGCTCAAAACATAGAATGTGGGTACTCGTTGGAACCGCCTCGATGAGGCGGTTCCAACGAGTACCCACATTCTATGTTTTTGAGCAGAAATAAGAAAAATAATGTATACCCCTGTAAACCCCAGTTTTACTATATAAAAGTGGGGTTTAAGGGGGTCAAAATTATATAGGCATGTTTTCATGATGAGCATATCGATGAATTGTTTCATCTATTTGACCGTATTGAAATACATGTATTGACAAAAATAGCTGGTGATTAAAGGGTGAGTACTGTTTAAGCCACACGTAGTGAAAAGATACTATGTTATCTCCCTTCTAGCAGATTACATTCATCAAAGACGATTTGCACTTTTATGACAACTTTTCTGACTTCCTGTTTGAATTCTCTTCTAAAAACCAGGGCCCGGTTGTTCAAAACTAATGATGTCGTTAGTTAACGTATCATGCACTCACATTTTTTCAGCAAAAATACCTGTCAATTAGATATTGTTCTTATTAAAACAGTTAACGTTTTGACCACTAACGAGCTCGTTTAGCTAACGACCCTATGAACAACTGGGCCCAGTTTACTCTAAAAAAAAAAAAAAAAAAAAAAGCACCAAAGGGGATATTCTTTTTGTTAAGTAACGTCAACTCTTGAGTTTCTAATGGAGACAATAAACTATTCCACAGAGTTTTCTCCCCTTAAAGTGTATAAATTTCTAATAACAAAATTATTGTCACTGTCACTTTTTTCTTCTGATTTTTTTTTTCATAAAGTATATAGCATTTCTGTGTGTATTTGTTTGTTTTGAGTTATTGTTTACTGACACGTCAACCCTTCTGGATTCTATTGTGTCGTCTACCACAGAATAAAAGAGAAAGTAGAGGTGCTAGCAAAGGACAGGAAAGAGAAATAGAAGAAGATGAAGTGAATAGCGAATGACAGGGCTAAATATACTAGCACGTTCCCTTCCCCCTCCTGTTGCCAGTACAACAAGTACTTACCCCTGCACTACCACCCACGGTTTTGTCTGTAAGAAACAGAAAAGGACCCGCACATCAGTGTTTTTATAATTGCTAAAAATTTCGCTCATTTCGGTAATAATCTTTATTTCTGTACTCTGGTACATGTGTAAAAACAGAAATACAAAAACCTCCAATCAGATTGCGGGGATGAGGATGGGTTCATGCTTAACCCTTGTCATGCTGAATAAATTAAGATACCACACCTACTTCTCATTTCCAGCCAATCATATTACTTCATCCGGGTTTTTTTATAGGAATTCACATATAAAGTGACAAACAGTGCAGAGCCAGATCAGTTGGCAAACTTTTGAGTGTCAGGTATGTCAAAATGGTTTGCAAGCGTCATTTACTACAGGAATCTAACGGGTACGTCCAAGAGGGCACGTCGCATCGACGTTACAACGTTTCAACTCTGTGTACCTGCGGGGGTGGCTGATATCAGAGATACACAAAGGCCAAGGTAAAGCATTTATGAAAGAACAAACGAAAGAAACATTTGGAAAACACGCCTATTCAAATATATAGAAAATGTCACCTTCAAAAACTCAAAATTTTCAGATAAAAAACTTTGATATTTTTCATATTTCAGCTCAAAACATAGATTGTGGGTACCCGTTAGAACCGCCTCGGCGAGACGGTTCTAACGAGTACCAACAATGTATGTTTAAGAGCAGAAATAAGAAAAATAATGTGTACTCCTGTAAACCCCAGTTTTACTATATTAAAGTGGGATTTAAGGGGATCAATATCATAAAGGCATGTTTTCGTGATGGACCCATCCAGTTGCCTCATCCAAGAGAGGATACCCAATGAAAACAAAGCCCCTGGGTCGCCTCAAGGGCTAGTAATATGCAAATACCCTTGTTGATCTGAGTCTTTGCTGTGGGTATTTATATATCATTAGTTTGACAATTCTATCTAGCCATTACGGTCATACACCTACATGTACATGTTTTTGAAATGTAGCGGCTATGCCAAATCAGTATAAAAAAGTAGGATTTGACTTATTTCACCCGAAAACATATACTATAGTTTTTTTGTTTTTTTGTTTTTTTTTAAGAAGCGCCTGGTTTTTAAATAAGGTTCGAGCTTGTAAACAGTTGTGCGATAAGGACTATCAGAAATGGCATTGTCTGGCAATTTGTAGGTTCCAATACTTTAAATTGTAGGTTCCAATACTTTTTTTTTTTTTTTTTTTTTTTTTTTTTTTTGAACAGTTCAAAATATATTTACATGTATCGCACTGAGAGTCTGTGCCTATAAAACAAACAGAACAGTCCAATGTAGTGTAGATGACAATATGTTACATAGAACAGTATGATTTGCAACGTGAGAAAACGTACCTTCGGACATATGCGCCCACGAAGACTCAAATCAACCTGCAACATCACCGCAATCTGTTCAGAGTCTTTGTTCTCGCAAGAAGAAACTTTTTATCCTTGGCTATCCAAAAGGCGTTTTGTGAAGATTCTGATCAGACTGCACGCATAGCTTTAATGGGCGATCATGTCCGAAGTTAAGTTTTCTGACTTTGTGGTTCGTTTGATACTATAACTACCACGACTCAAGTAGCATGATCGTCGCTGACATCAGATTGGAGATGTTCACATCACGAAAACATGCCTGTATAATTTTGACCCATTTCAACCCCACTTTTATACAGTAAAACTGAGGTTTACATGGGGTATATATTATTTTTCTTATTTTTGCTTAAAAAATAGATTGTGGGTACGCGTTAGAACCGCCTCTGCGAGGCGGTTCTAACGGGTACCCACAATTATGTTTTGAGCAAATTTATGAAAAATATCAAAGTTTTTTTTTATCTGAAAATTTTCAGTTTATGGAGGGGAAGTTTTCAATATATTTCAATAGGTGTGTTTTCGTAATGTCTTGACGAAAACCTGCGACTTAACAAAAAGAAACGAAGGGAAGAGGCAAACAGATGTCCAGCAAGTGTCACAATCACAGAATATTATCTACGAATGAAACAAGAGGAAGAGCAAACCAACCAAGACAGACAGTATATGTACAATAGCTACAGACCAAAGAAAAGCAAGCATCCAGCTCTTTCTTCCCCAGTAAGGTGATCACAATGCTAGACAGGATTACTTACATGTAACACAACAATAAGACAACGAACAGGAATAAACACATCGAACAGTCACAAGGCCACACAAACAACAAACAACGCAGAAAAAAAAAGCAAAAAAAAAAAAAAAAAAAAAAAAAAAATGTGTTATAACGGTCAGATGAAGAACTACTCGAGGTGGCCGGGAGGGGTTGGTAACCCTGCTGACTGTATCTTCTCTAACGTCTATCTGTCACTTTGTTCTCATATTCATGATACTGAATTGAAGCTAAATCTAAATGTACAAATGTAGACTAATAATGCATGGTTACATATACGCAATTCTTTTACTGCCAAAGGCGATAATCACAGGCTTTTGCAAAGAGCGTTGATCAAGATTATATGGCTCCAAATGAGCTCATAATGAGCCGTCTCATTTGAATCTACGCTGTTTGAAATTCGTCTTTCAGCTTTATATATAAGATTCTTTCTAAGCGATAGTTTCTTAAAAAAAAGGAAGAAAAAAAAAAACAAAAAAAAAAACATGATAATTTTTGTTTGGCACCGAAAGATGTAAGGCGAATGGTTAAGTTTATACATGTGTATATCATTTCATATTCGAAACTGTCAAAACTTTTCCATTTTAGGAGTGTTTTACAGAAACCTTTGCAATGTTGATCTCAAGATGGTTGGCGTCTAACTATATGTGTGGCGTGTCTGTCATTGTTCTGTTTGCGATTTTCGTGTATTCTGATCAGATCGACACTGTATCCTTTGTTTCAACACCGAGTTTGTGATTATACATCACCAAAGTTAAGGTTGGGGTTTCACGCGAATAAAACTGGCACTAGCCCTCCCACCCCATTCCCACTTATTATGTCTAGTTTTTCTACTGGTCGTCCAAGCGAATCCTCTGTTACGTCGGTGGTTGCATACATGTAAAAGAGGTGTTCGTTTTGTTCCTAATCTCTCTTTTGGTGGTTCGGGAAGACGGTGTTTCGCGATTATGTCATCCATTACGAAAACATGCCCACTGTTCAAATATATAGAAAATTTCACCCCCAAAACTAAAAAAAAATCAGATAAAAAACACTGATATTTTTCATATTCCTGCTCAAAACATAGATTGTGGGTACTCGTTAGAACCGCCTCGGCGAGGCGGTTCTAACGAGTACCCATTATCTATGTTTTTGAGCAGAAATAAGAAAAATAATGTATACCCCTGCAAACCCCAGTTTTACTATATAAACGTGGGGTTTAAGGGGGTCAATATTATAAAGGCATGTTTTCGTGATGTCCTCGGTATATTCGCATGATATCTGTCCAATTCCTTGTATTCAAACATTGCACTCATGAGAATGGTGTTTTGCAAAGCCCTTCAGCCAGAAAAATGTAATCAACACAGATAGTCTTCATACATATGTAAGAACGGTATTTATTATCACAGACTAGAAGCACAAATATTGAGATCTTTAACAGAAACAAATGAGCCGTGACGTCAGAAAAACATACCATTGGACATGTGCGCCAGCGAAGATTCAGGTTAACATGCGCATTCGCGCAGACTGATCAGAAATTTCTCTGGGCGCATTTTTGACAGACAGAGATTCGATGTCTTTCTTCGCACAGTGAAGACACTGATCCGACTGCGCGAAGATTTGAGTCTTAGTTGGGTGCAAATATCAGAAGGTAAGTTTTCTCAAGTCGCGGCTCAATTATTCAACTAATACCAATGGTACAGTAAAACCTGTGTAAGAGAGCCACCTTCAAGACTGACCTTAAATAGTGGTTGATGTGGAAAAAGTTGTCTGTCTTATAAAGGTACATGTCATGTAATTTTGCTAGCAAAATTACATGACATGTTTCTTTATAAGGCAACCACCTTTCCACATCAACCACTAAGATCAATTTCAAAGGTGGCTGTCTTACACAGGTTTTATTGTAGTGTTGAATTGTGTATTCATTTGATAGAAAATGGCATACCGTATACATCATTTCGGAAAGACAGGTCTGAGAAAACTGAAGACCCAAGTCAGACGCCGCAGAATTCGGCGTCTGATCAGGGTCTGCACTGTCTGCCACTCATTCGGCAGTTTCTTGACTCATCAATGGGTAGTCAAATAGACTTGTTCAAATTTTAGAGCAAGTATGTTAATGAGTACAGCTGTCCGAACAGAACACTTAGTATAAATACGGTATACCAATATTTAAGGCTCCATATTCCTCAAAAATAGACATTTTATTGTCCAAGACAGGCTTAATAAATTGATAAATTGTATTAATACAAAAATTAAATGTGGCACCTGACAGCCTGCAAAATTTCAGTTTGTCTCTCGTTCTTGAAATGAAATGATTTTGTATCGTATCTCTGAAATAATATTGCCAACATTAATTCAGAAATACGATAAAAAAATCATTTAATTTTTTGATCCGGTTCAAAACCGAGAGACGTACTGAAATTATCAGGCTGTCAGATGCCACATTTTATGATCGTATTAATACCATATATCACTTCATTAAACCTTTCTTGGATAAAAAAAAATGTCTATTTTGGGGAATATGGAGCCTTTAACAATACCCAAGCCAACATGCAAGCGGTAAACACTGCCAGCAAAACATCTAACTGTTATCAGAACAATAAAAATGAGCAGAGTATGTACATTTGTAAATAGCATCAGTGTATGAATTGCACCAACAAATTTAAATCCCATCCGCAAAGATCATTGACGCAGACCAACCGGTGCATTTTGACACTAACCATGTTCCTCGCTCTTCGCCTAAACAATATAGGAGCCTAGTAAAAAAATCTTCACCAGACGGCACAACAGGCATTTGTAAAACATCGTTGTCTAAATATGGGCCACGCCATGCGGAAACTTGTCTTCGGACATATGCGGACAGCGAAGGCCCAGATCAGACTGCGCATATGCGCAGTCTGATCTGGGCCTTCACTGTCTGCTTACAGAATCATTGGATACTACAGAATGTGTGGAGAACAAAGGCCCGGATAATACTTTGCGCATGCCTAGGATGAGCTGAATCTGCGCATTTTACGCAAGTTCGAGGGCATTTTTTGCTCAACGCGGCCCTATAGTCATCTTATACAGTCTGGTATTGTTTTACTCAGGCAGTATTTCGAGGTAGCAAGTTGCTATTGTCTTCTGCAACGATCTGCACTGATGCTATAAATCTCTTATGGTAATTGTGTCTTTTAGCACATATGTCTTTTTCCTAGCACAATCGTGTACACTAGCATCAAGCATTTAGTACTTTCAAAGTACTTCTATAAATAGTATATTTTGACACTTTTCGGCATCTGATCTAATTTTCCATTAGTACGTATCTTTACAGACTCTTTATGAGAAAGAGTGTTTAGTATTTCCAAATGACGTCACATTGAATTCGTATCTTTTTTTCAGTGGTCTTATCACTTTGCTTTATCTCCAGCAGTTGCACAATAGCTTCAAAGTTTGTATAAACTTCTATTATTGCATATTCCTGACCCTTTTTATAATCATTTTTGGCCTTTGTACTCTCTTACAAGCTTGGCCAACGCCTCCATTGACTCACTGATACCACTTCCGGTCAATGCACAAGTGTCCTGTACGACCCATTGGCGACTTGTCATTGTTGCCAAATTTAGACGTTTGGTTATTTCTTTCACTCCGCATGCTCCTAAAAATAAAGGAAACGATAAAATTATGTAAATTTGTAAACTATTATTTTAAAGAAGAATGGAAATGTTATGAGGAACCTAAAAATACTCATATATATATATATATATATATATATATATATATATATATATATATATATATATATATATATATATATATATCTTTAGGGAGGGGTAAGAAAATATTCAATACTTTTTGGTTGAAAAAAGTGTCTTATCCAGAGCTAGGTGTTCAAAGGAAAACATCCTAAGCCATTTAAGCTGAGTGAACTCTTCTACCTCAAGTCTTTGGACAGGTCCATTTCCTATATAAGGGGTGTCTGGTAGGTTGTTACTATTATCACTTTTGTAGAAATTTCTGAACTTACTATAAACAGTGTAGACCTGATCGTTCTACGGCGTCTGATTAGGGTCTACACTGTTTTCCAGTGTCCCATTTGTGGGACGATAGGCTTAAATGGGTTAAATAAAGAAATCTATAACAAAAAAATAATAATAATAAAGTTAATATTTGCTGTTGAGAGCAAACATCTTGCACCAGAAGTCTGTGAAGCATCATGTATGCGTCATATATGGCCAAATTACCTTTTAACAATGATTTCAAGAATTGAAGATTCTGTTGTGAAAGCAAAAGTATTCATAGTATTTGGTTCTTGCAGGAATAGTCTAAGCAAGGCCCATCACACTCATAAAGATCCGGCGCGTATTTTTTTTTTTTGTTTTTATTTATCTTTTTTTATTTATTTTTTTTTTCATTTGAAAGGGCCATAAGTGTAAAAAAACTAGTTTAGCTACTAAGGCGAGGCGGTTCTAACGAGTACCCACAATCTATGTTTTGGAGCAGGAAATAAAATTTGTTTGATAATGTTTCGGTTTAACGACAGGTCAACCCTTGTGGGTCATTTTGTGTCGTCTCCCAGAGAAAGGGAGAAAAGATATAGAAGAGATAGTAGAGGAGATGAAAGAGAGGGTCAGGGAACAAAGAGGAACAGAATGAAAGTGGAGAAACAGAAGAAACAGAAGAAATAAAAACATTCCCCCTCTACCCTTGCCAGCTAAAAGGATAGCATGCCTTGCCCTATATACCCCTGTAAACCATAGATTTATAATACAGAAGTGGGGTTTAAGGGAGTCAAAATTATACTGGAATGGTTTCGTGATGGGAAACAATGTTTATGACTTTCTGTTTGCTTCATGCACACCTAGGCCTATCACGAAAACATGCCTATATAATTTTGACCCCCTTAAACCCCACTTTTATATAGAAAAAACTGGGGTTTACAGGGGTCTAATATTTTTCTTATTTATGCTCGAAAACATAGATTGTGAGTACTCGTTCTGTTTTGAGCAGAAATATGAAAAACATCAGAATTTTTTTTATCTGAAAGTTTTCAGTTTTTGGAGCTGAATTTTTCTATATATTTGAATAGGCGTGTTTTCATAATGATTCTGAAAGGTGGTCTTCTCTAAAAGGAAATCCCAAGGAGTGGAGCAATTCTTTCCATTTGGTGTAGACGACTTTTCAAAACGGAGCAAAATAATTTTGACAAGATTGTCTCTTGAAAGTGAACCAATGACCCTTACGTGACTTTTCGATTTTAGCTTGTGAAAAAACAACAAACAAACAAAGGGATCTGATCCATTACGAAAACACGCCTATTCAAATACATTGAAAATTTTACCACCAAAAAAATGAAATCTATAACAAAAAAAAAAAGTAATAATAATAATAAAGTTAATATTTGCTGTTGAGAGCAAACATCTTGTACCAGATGTCTGTGAAGCATCATGTATGCGTCATATATGGCCAAATTACCCTTTAACAATGATTTCAAGAATTGAAGATTCTATTTTCAGATAAAAAATTCTGATATTTTTTTTATATTTCTGCTCAAAACATAGATTGTGGGTACTCGTCGAGGCGGTTCTAACGAGTACCCACAATCTATGTTTTGGAGCAGAAATAACAAAAATAATGTATACCCCTGTAAACCCCAAATTATATAGGTACGTTTTTGTGATGCACAATATCGGTTCTGACATTTCCTTTTTGTAGCAATGTTGTGTCAAAATGTATTTATAAGACAGGTTCTGTCATGTTGGATGCTTTAATGGTTAAATTAACCCTAGTCCTGCTGAACCAGGATATACCCTGCCTTTGCAAACAGTGCAGAGCCAGATCAGTTGGCTTCTGTAGAAGCCAACTGATCTGGATCTGCACTGTTTGTCATTAAGTATGTGAATTTATAGCAATAATTCGGATCAGGTAATGTGACTGGCTGAAAATTGGAAGTGGGCGTGGCATCTTAATTTATTCAACAGGACATGGGTTAAAGCAAATAACTGCACCGAAAGTAATATATATTTAATGCAGTCTCTTTTCAGGCGTTAATATGAGCAGAACGTGAGAAAATATACCTTCTGGCATGTTCGCCCAACACTTAAATCAGCATCAACATCCGCATCCGCGCAGTCTGATCGGAGCCTTCTCCGCATCCGCGCAGTCTGATCGGAGCCTTCATTATCCTCATGAAGAACCTTTGCGCCCAGTGAAGATTCTGATCGGATTCTGATCGGAATGCGCGAATGCGCAGGCCGATCTGAATCTTCGCTGGGTGCCAGTTTCCGAAGGTACGTCTTCTGACGTTGTGGTTGAAATATAATACGTAGATTGGCTCCAGTCGTTTCTGCACTTTTTGCAAATCCCATTTCAGTTATACTACAGAAACGACACTAAGGGACATAACTGATTAAATCATATTAATGGTTCTTGACTGTATACATTTGTAAAGAAAAGAGAAAATGATAGGAAATATAGTCTTGAGACAGATAATATAATTTGATCTCTTTGTACGTAGTTAATATAAATGTAGTAACTTAGCAACAAACCCGGAAGATCTTGTTTGTTAGCTACTATAACAATAGGCGCCCCTCTTAACTCTGGTGAAGCTAGTATTCGATATAACTCCTCCTTCGCTTCCTGTATACGTTCTCTGTCCGCACAGTCAATTACAAACAACACACCTGAAAAAAATCACGATAACTATGTAAGATATACCGAAGACCGTTTCTCCGTACTTCACTATAGTGCAGCTTATATTTTCAGGTCATTTGTGGTCACTGGGCCTATTCCATGATTTTTGAACATCTGCCGAAACTAGTCTGGTCCAGAAAAAAAAAAAACTTGACACTTTGGCTGTTCAGTGCATCACGAAAACCCGCCTATATAAGTTTGACCCTCTTATACCCCACTTTTATATAGTAAAACTGGGGTTCACAGGGGTATATATCATTTTTTTTCTTATGTTTGCTCGAAAACATAGATTGTGGGTACTCATTAGAATCGCCGCGCAGATGCGGTTCTAACGAGTACCCATAATCTATCTTTTGAGCAGAAATATGAAAAAAAAATCAGAGTTTCTTTTTCTTTTTTTTTTTTATCTGAAAATTTTCAGTTTTTGGAGATGAAATTTTCTATAAATTTGGATAGGCATGTTTTCGTAATGGTATTTATGTTCTCGAAGGCAATTCCTTTTAGAATGTATTTATCCTTATAGTGTTAGTCCCGGTGGCAGCCGTAAACCGACTCCCCGTACATCACTATAGTGTAGTTTGTATAGTGAATCCTCGTTACAACGGCAGCATTTGTTTCCAAAGATGTTGTCATTATAACGAATTTGCTGTTGAAAAGAATCCTTAATGGCCAGAACGATAATTTAAGAAAGACCTTCTTGTTTAATTCCTATTTCCTCATAGAACATATGTTTGGGATATTTGTTAGAATCGCCTCACTGAGGCGATTCTAACAAATATCCAAAACATATGTTGCTTGAAGTTTTCATGCAACAGTCTTGCATAATTTCTCATTAACTGTTACCTCTTGAGCGGACACATTGTCACATTCAAATTGTCATTATAACGAATTTTGTCGTTGTATCGAGTGTCGATATAAAGAAAGGTTGACTGCATTCTCTGGTCATTTGTGATCATACATCTCCTCTCAGGATTTTTGAAAATCTCTTTTGCGGGTCACTGAGAAGGTCTTATTTGCCAAAACTGGCTGGTCTGTCATAGATAACTTGCCACTTCAACTGTTTTCAGTTATATGATTCCATTTATTGTTCTCAAGGGTAATACTCCTTGTGATTACACCATCCAATAAAAGGGGTAAAGACGTCACTACCCTCTGAATCTTGAAAGTTCTAAATTCTCCACAATTAACTCTCCAGCATTAGTAATTAAAGAACATACGTAAATTGGGCGATGTGTTGGTCATTTCACACAAAAACAGTGTTATACATAGCTCCAGATAAGAAGAGTGTCAAGAAAATAGTTTTCTTATTTCTCCATGAAAACATATCATCATGAAAACATACCTATATAATATTCTCCCCTTTTATATAGTAAAACTGGGGTTTACAGGGGTATACATTATTTTTCTTATTTCTGCTCAGAAACGTAGATTGTGGATACTCGTTAGAACCGCCTGGTTGAGGCGGTTCTAACGGGTACCCACAATCTATGTTTTGAGCAGAAATAAGAAAAATATCAGAGTTTTTAATCTGAAAATTTTCAGTTTTTGGAGGTGAAATTTTCTATATATTTGAAAAGGCGTGCTTTCGTAATGTCATGTGGGAACCCTTTAGTCTTCTAGTGAGCATCACAACATAAATTTGCGTGGAGATATAAGAAAAAAAAATCAACATTTTTATGAGTATTACAATATATGTTTTCGTTGAGAAATAAGAAAAAATATCGGGGCCCAGTTGTTCAAATCGTCGTTAGCTTAACGAGCTCGTTAGTGGTCAAAATGTGACTTTTCCTAGTGAGCACAATATCTAATTCACAGGTATTTTTACTGAAAAAAAAATGTGAGCAGCTTTCGCAAATGTTGCTCACATTTTTGTTTTCAGCAAAAAGATTAGCGTATATGCCATATTTAATGATCGAAGTTTTAACGATACGTTAAATAAAGACATCGTTAGTTTTGAACAACTGGGCCCAGAATTTTTGATTGACAAAGATGTATCCTATCTGGAGCTTTGGTTATGATAGTAAACATGTACAAATTTGAATCCGTAATTCGAATTCTAAATAAGGAAGTAAATAAACATCAGTGAACAATACAAAACAATAAAATTGATGTAATTTCTTTTTGCGTCATTATAGTATACGTACTTCTTGTACATTCGCATATTCGTCCACATTAAACGAAAAGGATCACAGAGTACTGATGTGCGTAATGCAAAATTCTATCAAGTTGTATGTTGTGTACTCTTTTGAATCAACAAGCCAAAAGACTGTACAGATTGAGATTACACTGGTCACCGTATTTACCCTAAGTACATGTATTCGGACAAACAGGTCTAAGCAAACAAGAATATATACAGTCGACCCTCGTTAACTCGACTTCGCTTATCTCGAATAACCGCTTATCTCGAGGTGATTTTTGATTTGGGTTTTACGGCCCTTTCAAGAATATTTCACTTATATCGAGCCGATCGTTCATCAAAGGTGGGCGAAAACCGGAGAACCCGGGGAAAAACCACCTGACCATCCGTAAGCAGAACTTGGCTTTCCCACATATGACCCGAGCGAGGCTCGAACCACAGCGGTGAGAAACCCAATGGATTATGAGTCAACTCTCTTATCCACTAGGCTACGGGGGCCCGCTATCTCGAGGTGAAAATCTGGTCCCTGGTTAAACGTAAAATCTAACAACAGGTCACAAAATAATGTGGAAAAGAGGAGAAAATGTTCCTAAGTAGTAATTTCTCCTTTCCAATATGTTTTCAATATATCTCTTACTTGGGAGTCAAATTACATATTCATTTGTAAAATGTGGTTGTTCGAGTTATTTTTTCCTTAATTCTGCAAATTTGATATGTCGAGGTACGGATATCCCGAAGTATTTAAAAGAGTCCCTTGGACTTCGAGAAGACGAATGATACGTAAATCAGAAGCCGGCGTCTGATCAGGGCCTAATGTACAATGTTTGTCACTGTTCCAGCAACGTTTAGACATGTCAAATGGTAGTGACACGGACTTGTTGAAGTGTTAAGATCAATATAGTAAATAGTTACTAATATGTTAAAAAGTGGTATTCCGAGTCTACGCATTCCCTATAATATGTACAAATTTTACAGCTCAAAGAACAATCTTACAAGCCTCAAGATGGGAAAAAAAGAACAACCTTTTAGACGTGTGAGCGCAGCGAAGACTCGAACCAGCTTATGTGTGTATACTGGGAGTCTTATCAAGATCCTTGCTATTCACCTGAAGAAATCTACCTTGGCTCCATGGTTATCCAATTGAAGACTGGCGAACCTAAAGGGGTCACTAGCAAACAGTGCAGACCCAGATCAGACGCCGCAGAATGCGGTGTCTGATCAGGGTTTCCACTGTTTGCAAATAGTTTAATCATTTTTCTTCAGAAATATCTATATAATATAGCCTGACATACCTAAAATCGGAAATGGACTGTTCGAATATATAGTGTTGGAGAGTTTATTCAGTCTTTAATGGAGTGAAGGCTCTGGCTAGACTGACAGGATGACCCCAGCTTATGCTGTGCAAACATGTCTGCAGGTACATTATCTAATGTTTTTGGTCTAATAATTATAAGACAATAGTGTTACTTTATGAAAGATGAGTGGTATTATAGCAGGTCTTGCGAATTCGAATACATTCAAACAAATAATGTAAATTATCCTTTATAATTTCGGTATGCGACATGCGTAGATCTGCCTCGTTAAAATTTCAAGCACGTCAAACAATTGTATAAAACATGCTGTGGTTAAACGCCAACGTCACTATTTCTACAATCATTGAAAATAGTAGGGAATGTGTCCAGGATGAACACAGTCTACCCATGACACCAAGAGGAAGAGCAAACAAATTATGACGGACAAAACACACACACACTACCCACATAGATCTAGCTAAGAGTAGGTATCAGGTAAATATTTTTCTTATTTCTCCATGAAAACATATGTTGTGGGTACTCATTAGAAGCGCCTCGGTGAGGCGCTTCTAATGAGTACCAACCACATTTGTTTTCATAGAGATTGAGAAAAATATCAGTACTTTTATATTGAAAAACAAAACAAAACCAAAAACATCTTAAAACAACTTATAAAGAGCTATGCTACACATCGAACAGTAAAGCAATTAGTCTCTTCTTCACCAACAAACTAATCCGTGTGTTAGACAGGACCCACTAAACACAACAAGACAACAAACCTGACGAAACACAAAGCCCCAAAAAGAACGACCAATGAATGAAATCACATGACGAAAGAGCATTTAATGTAATTCAAATATAACTCCTTACCATCTGTGCCCCGAAGGTACATCCTCCAAAGGGCTCTCATTCTTTCTTGGCCGCCCATGTCCCACACGGTCATGGTCAGTCCTTTTACCGGTGTCAGAGTCTCTACGTTGAATCCAATTGTTGGAATGCTCGGTACAGTTTCGTTCAGTTTAAATTTATACAAGATTGTTGTTTTTCCTGAAACCAGAAAAATCTACTAAATGGGTGGCAACGTCAGAAAAAGTACCTTCTGACATGTTCGCCAAACTAAGACTCAAAGCAGTCTGCTCATTCGCGCAGTCTGATCAGAGTATTCATTGTCTATATGAAGAAACTGTGCATCCTTGGCTATCCAAAATGTGCCCAGTGGAGATTCTGATCAGACTGCCCGAATGTGAATGCCGATCTGGAAAAGGTACGTTTTCTGACATTGTTGCACAAATAAAGGAGATGGGAATTGTTAAGGAGGCGTATTTGGTGATAATTTTGGGATAATTGTTCTTATAACTCCATGAAAAAAACATATGTTGTGGCTCCCATTAGAAGCGCCTCGCCGAGGCGCTTCTAATGCGTACCCACAACATATGGGGGTTTTTTACGAGTGAGGCGCTTCTAATGAGTACCCACAACATATGTTTTTTTTTTTTTGTTTTTTTTTTTATGGAGAACTGTAGAAAACTGTCCTATAATTATCACCAAAGACTCCTGCTTAACAATTCACTGTGAGACTGGCTGTGGCTCGAACAATAGGAAAGTTGACTCATATCAGTGTGTGAATCTACGCTCTCGGGAGCTTCATTGTATACACAATATACATTATATTTGAGTACTGGACCACCCCAACAAAGATACATGTACACAAAAGATATACGCCCAGATCTCATCAACAGTTTAAACACCAGTCATGTCGTTGTTTGTTCATGCCAGACCAAGTGCATACTGTGTAACACTCAGCATTACGAAAACACGCCTATATAATTTTGACCCCCTTCAACCCCACTTTTATATAGTAAAACTGGGGTTTACAGGGGTATACATTATTTTTCTTATTTCTACTCAAAAACATACATTGTGGGTACTCTTTAGAACCGCCTCGGCGAGGCGGTTCTAACGAGTACCCACAATCTATGTTTTGAGCAGAAATATGAGAAATATCAGAGTTTTTCATCTGAATTTTTTTCAGTTTTTGGAGGTGAAATTTTCTACGTATTTGAATAGGCGGGTTTTCGTAATGGAATGTCTCTTCTGTTATTTGCCAACCGCAAAATTCTAGATCAGCTTGTGCATCCATACATGGGGGAGGAGGGTGGGTGGGGAGTTGGGGGGGGGGGGGGTAACTTCCTATATATGGCATAGTACGGATGTGCGTGCTGAATGGCCTCCTTTTTTGCGCTGCCAGGTTTATGATAATCCCCCTTTTTTTCAAAAAAAGTATATGAATGACCCGATTTTTCTTTATTCATGTGTGAAAGGCCCCACTTTTCTAAAACCCCAGTATATGCATATATTATTCTCGGCTTGTTCTTGGTATTCAATGAACTGGCAGCGATATTTGTCTAGCTACCAGCAATAAATGGTATAAAAAATCAAAGGGCAGTATAACAGGTCAACATTTCGGACGATCAAGTATATGACTGGGTCCGTTTTTTCAAAGGCCAGGTATGTTTGGAAATACTGGCTCGCACATCCGTACCACAATTATCCCCGTTACCTACCCCGACCCCGCCCCTCCCCCACCCCTCTCCGAAATCCACACAGTCTAGTCATTCTACAGAACGTAGTGATTCTGTTAGCAGGCAAGAAGGGTCTGATCCGAACGCATGACGCATGGTCCGTTTGTGTTACATTGTACATCATTCGAATTATGAAGCCTTAAGAGAATACCGTTAGTCTCTCTCTCTTCGCTTCTTCACTTTTATTCCTCTTCCTCTTTATTCCCTGTCCCTCTCTTTCATCTCACCTACTATCTCTTCTATCTCTTTTCTTCTTTTCTCTGGGAGACGACACAAAATGACACACAAGGGTTGAAGTCTCGTTTAACTTAATTCAACACACGCACACACACACGCACGCACCCACCAACGCAAGCACGCAAGCACGCACGCACGCACACACATACACACACAAAACATTCTCATTTTCCTGTTTCGCACGTTTCCATCGCTTGCCTCCTAGTATAACATATTAAAAAGGGGCCTAAGAAAGAAAGGAAGACAGAAAGAAAAGAAATTACATAACATCTTACCTGCCCCATCCAGACCAATCATAGCAATTCGAGCCGGACATTTACTGAACGAGGACAAAACTTTTCCTAATTTCGATGCTATTACTCCCATGACAAAATGTTTTTTAAATTCTTTCGTCCATTCTACATATCATTTATTTGTGTCTGTCCTGTTGATGCATTCCTTTTACGTTGAAGTTATTCCCATCTGTAAAATTTCAACTGTATTCATCGCAAATATGTAATACAAAATACATAGTTCACAGCTCTAGATAAGATATCAGGTAAATATTTTTTCTTATTTCTCCACAAAAACATATGTTGTGGGTACTCATTAGAGGCGCCTCGCCGAGGCGCTTCTAATAATTACCTAAACTTATGTTTTTGTGGAGAAATAAGAAAAATATCAGTAGTTTTTGACTGAAACAAGCGCCTTATCAAAACCTATACATATTCAGTCCGCTGTGGGAACCTGGTGAACACGACACTACATGTATATATAAACCGTAACGTGTGAAAACGTACCTTTTCGACATGATTGCCCAATGAAGACTCAAATCAGCCTACGCATCCGCGCAGTCTGTACGGAGTCTTCGCTGTAACTGATGAAACTGTGCATCCTTGCCAATCCAAAATGGGCCCAGTAAAGATTTTGATCAGACGTCGCGAATGCGCAGGCTGATCTAAATCTTTACTGGGCGCACATGTCCGAAGGGACGTTTTATTACTTTGCGTCTCAATAAAACTAATGTGAATTAAATTTCAAACCTAATAAACGTATAACTCATTAGAGTTTATATATTTTCACTTTATCACAGATTTAAGACTCCGTTTAATGCAACAATAAAACAAATATGATTGAAAGTAGGGTTTTAAATAAACCGTTTTAATTCACATTAAAGTTTCATGAACTTGTACAAATCCTTCAAAGAACATTCATCCTCAAAGTTAATCATTTGAACTGTTAGAGAATTGAGTATGACTTAAAACTGCACTGCTAAGAAATTATAATGACAATGCTTTTTAATGACACAACAAAACATCGTACAGATCTGCTCTGTAAACAAACAAGTATCTTTTTTTTTTTTTTTTTTTTTTTTATGTAATCCACTTAAAGACGTGTTTTCATTGATTCGTGTCTTACTTTTACTTCCTGTTCAGTTAGATGCATGATAAAATATGCAACCGTTTTAAACTACATGTATGGTTCAATTTAACTCTCTATTGTCGAGAGTGTTGTAAGAATTACCGTATTCGACTTAATTACCGCACTGTGTGTTTAAAATTTTAAAATTACTGGAAAAACAAACGCTTCATTGTGCGCTCATTGTGACATCAGTTAGGGCACACTTGATTCAAACGTATTTTATTCAGAACTATCCAATGACATCAAATAATGTAAACAATGAAATACAGGATTAGAACGAAAGTTAATCTAGTTCGTCTCAATACAAAATCAACATTGTAAGCACATATCGAGTGTTCAATGACAACAAATGTTAAGATGGTCCATTGTGTAATTTAGAAATAGTCAATTACCTTATAAATCAATCATATACAGTCCATCCGCATTGTCTCAAACACTGATAACTAAAACTAAAACCAACATACAAGCCAAACGACACTTTAAAGATCAGCAGAGGACTTCATAAGAAGATTATTTGATTATGTTTATGTTATTTTTATTTATTTATTTATTTTATTTATTTAATTTTATTTTTTATTTATTTTTATTTTATTATTATTTTTTTCTTTATACAAACATATGTTAATGGCACTCATTTGAATTGTTTCGACTTGTCAAGGCAATTCGAATGAGTACACACAAAATTTGCTTATATAAATTAGCTAAAAGTATACACGGGTTGTACATGTAATCCGAAGACTACAAAATTGCTCGAATGTGCGCTTATTGTGGTATGTGCGGTAAGTAGGTAGAATACGCTAGCTTATTTTTAGATACTGACCAGGAAGTGTCAACACTTCTGCGGTCGTTTAATTCACAGTACTTTGGCATCTCCTATATGTAGTAAATCAGTATATTTTCATTATAGAAATGAGTAAGTATCCGTTTCCAAACGGTCAACCTTTCAACAGAATAATTACCGGACTTGAATAACACGATTACTTTATTTCTACGCTGCCTACCGTCTTTATCCTGTATATTTGGACAGACAGGCTTCAGCAAACAGTGTAGGCCCTGATCAAACGCCGCAGAACACGGCGTCTGATAAGGACCAACACTGTTTGCCACCCACTAAGATACATTAATAAGTTGTAAAATGAATATGTACAATTTTAGGACAAGTACGGTAAGAAGTTTAGGCGTCCAAATATTTAAGGTAAATACGATATGCTCTAACATTATTAAAGACGACTGACCATCCTATAGTTGTAACCAAGCGGTTACTCACACGTATCCGTGAAATCTCCCAAGCAATTAATTTGGTTTTCCTTTCCTTTTCAAATGCAATTCTTTTCATTAGCAAGTTGCTCTTCACCCTAAAATACTCACTTTTATACAGCAAACCAACCTTGAACAGTTATTTTCACACAAAGAGAAAATTGCAAAACATCCTGTGAATCATACAAAAAATGATTTATTTGCATCACCAATTCACTTATTTTTCCTCCGTGTAGAGGGGGAAATAGCGTTAAGCAAAAATCCTCTGTCGCTGATTGTCAACTCGTATCTGTCCCGTTATGACAAAAAGAGGAATGTTTTCCAACGGAGTCCTATATTCGGACTATGATCACTTTGTAATGTAACATCATGGGGTCACTAGTTATTTTGTCCTGATTGTAACTGATTTTGAAATCAATACATAGATTTTAACAAGATATGGTTTAAATTACATGTGCAGGCCCGTAAAGCCACTGAGTTAGAAAGTCTTTTATACTTTCAATACACGCCCCGGTATTAAACGTCAATCTGTTTTAGAAAATGGTTTTAGTAGGCATTGAAACTATCTGTGAGACGAAGCGCAATAAAACCAACCTAATATCGAATGCAAACAACGAAGGCCCAGACCAGACTGCGCATGCGCAGTCTGGTCTGGGCCTTCATTGTTAGTTATATCTCGTAGTCCTTAAAGTCTATTTAGTCTATGTGCAAGAGTGAAAATCTAACCAGACTGTGAGGCCGGGCTTGGGCTTTCGCTCCTCGCATGACATAATGCAATTTTTACTGCACCCGGCCGTAATGCCATATAGGTGTTAAAATCTATTTAGCAACGTTACTCATTTTTATTCAACTGTTTCTTACAGGATTAAAATTTGAAAATAATAGGTCACGTCGAAATGTTTAATGATTAATGAAAATTTATGACTGTGCATAGCATTAATTTAATTGAATAGGATTTTATAAGCTTATTATGCGTAAATTGTTTAGGCTTAGAAGCAATAGAATGGAGAAAAATAATACGTAAATATTTT
This sequence comes from Anodontia alba, assembly GCA_964016985.1. Taxonomy (NCBI): domain Eukaryota; kingdom Metazoa; phylum Mollusca; class Bivalvia; order Lucinida; family Lucinidae; genus Anodontia; species Anodontia alba. The sequence continues at coordinate 10,266,084 of OZ024823.1, read as the reverse complement.
CGAAAATAAAGCGTTGATAAAACGCCTACCTCGGTTACCTATAGTAACGTTACTTTTTTTTTATACATTGAAAATTTCCCCGCGTTAAATAAATGTCAAAAAGAAACGAACACACTAGAGATAAGAAAATGGGAGTCTCGGTTTTATTGAGACTCTTCATAAGCAGTAATGAAGTTTGCAACACTGCTTACGCCCTCTAGCGTATACATGAGTAGAATTCCATTTTCAAAGATTCCACAATGGGCCCAATGATCCCAAAGAAAATGAAATATAATCTGCACTATGGTAAAGTAAGGGGAGACGTTCTACCGCCGCCACACGGCACTAATACCAGCTGCAGTGTAGTAAAATTAACGTAAAAAAAGATTGCCTTTGGAAACCGGCACTAATACCAGCTGCAAAGTAGTAAAATAAATGTCAAAAAGATTACCTTTGGAAATAAAGAACACAATACAGATAAGAAAATGATAGTCTCGGTTTTATTGAGACTCTTCATATGCAGTAATGAAGTTTGCAACACTGCTTACGCCCTCTAGCGTTAAAGGCTAATCAAAGAAAAAAAAATGTAATTTATTTTTGTTTTCTGGAAGATTAACATTAAATTCTATTTTGTTTACCGTACAGGGTCTGCATAGCATTACAAATCATAATCACGACAAACTAAATTTTTTTCTTTACGTTCAGTTTTGCTTACGTTCATTTTTACTTGCCTGAGAAAGGTCCCCTCTAAAACTTTCAAAACAAACAAAAAAAAAAAAAAAAAAAAAAAAGACGGAATGGTAGATAATTTGTCATGTACTGTAATCAGCTTCCTCCTCATGACGTTGCATCGGCGTTGATACGACGTTGTATAACCCCCCCCCCCCCCCCCCCCCTCATGAAGGTCATTGTCCGTATAGGTTATAAGACACCTTTTCTTACGACATCATCTCAAAATATTGTGAAACGGCTTTAATATCTAATGTTTATGTATATTATTCCTAAGTATTACAATAAAGACCGTTGAACTAAAGGTTATACTGGCCTATTGTTACAAAGTAAAGAGTGACAACGAGAATTTGGAGAGATGTCACTTTCGCTTTGGTTAATTACCTAACGTAGTGTGAAAGCCATCTTACCTACATGTATCCGCGAATCGAGAAATAGTACGAAATGAATAGCGAATAAAACTGGTTCTGGTTTCAGATGGAAATTCTCTCTCTGGAAATGATTCCCCGTATATGCGTTTATCATATAGTAAAATCTGAGCTACTTAGGGTAGATCGGCACACAAATTGATAAATAAATATCATATCTAGGACACACGATCTGTCACCGTAATGTAAGCTTTTCTGCCCGTGCATGCTCTTCTTACAATCACAATTTTTTACAGGACAAATAAGACTCCAGAGAAAATATCTTTTCTGATCGGTTTTCCTGAAAACTGAACTTGTTTCCATCTATTTTGATTCAACGTTGTCTAAACGTTGCATACCTGCTGGGACGTTTTATTCGAACCGATTGGAATGACGTTGAATAAAATGTTAAATGAAAAAAATAAACATCTCATTTATCTCCTTTGTTGTATATATATATATATATATATATATATATATATATATATATATATATATATATATATATATATATATATATATATATATATATATATATATATATATATATATATATATATATATATATATATATATGATATAGTGTGTGTGTGTGTGTGTGTGTGTGTGTGTGTGTGTGTGTGTGTGTGTGTGTGTGTGTGTGTGTGTGTTCTGTAAAGCTAAAGATTATAAGAATCTATCATAGATGTGAAGGGTAGATAGAAAAATCCGTCCTGGCATCACGAGGCTTGCCGAGTGATGTCAGACTATGATTCCGATGGAAGGGATTTTTCTATCTGTCCCATGCATACTTTTCAATTCTGAAAGTGGGTTTTTGATAATGCAGTCTCGTCTGTCATAATATGATGATAACACAGTGACGTTTAGTGACGTCATTACGTTCAGTGACATCAACCTTAACGATGGCGTACCATGACGTCCTATACAACTAGTGTATATCAAACACGTGAAAATTCTCGATTTTTATCTTTCCAATGGGACGGATAAGGGTGTGTGAGATAAGATATGTCAGCACCGTTGTAACTTGCGAAAATCCTTATCCGGTATGCAAATGTTATCGATGTTTGATTTGGTCTGTTTGATTTGTGTAGGGATTTTCAGGATTATATTGGTAAACAATATTTTATAATAATTCAGTCACACCATGTAAAAATTGGTCGTATGGAGCATATGCCGGGACAGCGAATATATTGTTCGAACATTGGTTTCCGACACTTGTTCGTTGTCCAGCTGTGTATCGTTAGTCTAACGCTGTGGATGTTCGGTGCTGACGTGAGACGGCTGGTATGGAGCCAGTGATAAATCGTTTAAGGGGCCAAGCTGGCATATGTGGCTTATTTGCGAGTTTGTTGCACCCACACACACAAGAAGAAGAATCCTATTACTTTTTAAACATTCCAGTATACGGCAGTTAGGATAACAGTATTTTACTTAATTTTGTTACAGATATAAACATTCCAATTGCATTATTAAACGGGCAACTAAAATTATTTAGAGAAGTATTAAGACATAGACCCTTCATGATAAATCTTCCATATAAAGTACCTTTCTGAGTTACACTGACTTTCTATGCTATGTTGGAAAATGTAACATAAATGACACTGTTGGACAGCCAAAAATACCGGCAACTTCTTAAAGATTGACTATTTAATGCTAATACATGAATCATAATACGTTTTTACATTTAATATGACTTTGACGAAAGGATAATCATATTGTATTTAAGCGTTGAGTTTACATTTTTGCAAGGCTAACGTACGTTACAGTCTTATAACAGAAAACTGATCAGTTCAGCATGGGTTTCAAAGTCCCCAAGATATGTCAATTACTCATGACAGCAAGAAAAGTTTTCTTCCTGAAAGGTGCAAACACTCGTAGAGTAGCAACATATCTTGGTTTGGTCCATAAAGCAACAGATTCGGACAAAATAAAGCCAGATGCTCTAATTTTGAACGATCAAATAATGCTCCTGGTGAAACGTGAAAAATAAAGAAACCATGTTGGCCGGACGTTTCTTTCACAGACAAGATAATTATTGTATATATTGTCATACTTTTCATTAATCACCATCATCATGTTTTTATTTTATGGAGCATACGACTTCCAAGAAATGTTTAATAATGGCATGTGTTCTGCTGCTCTGTTACTAGAGACCTCCAGTTTCCAATACTTCTCTGTTGCAGCTCTACTTTGTTCGGCGTCGGTGGTTTCATATGTGGAGTTTATTTTGTAATTACGTCACGAAAACATGCCTATATAATGTTGACCCCCTTAATTTATATAGTAAAACTGGTTTTTACAGAGGTATACATTATTTTTCTTATTTCTGCTCAAAAACATAGATTGTGGGTACTCGTTAGAACCGCCTCGCCAAGGCGGTTCTAACGAGTAGCCACAATCTATGTTTTTTTGAGCAGAAATAAGAAAAATATCCGAATTTTTATCTGAATCTTTTTTCATTTTTTGGTGATTAAATTTTCAGTATATTTGAATAGGCTTGTTTTTGTAATGTTTGTTGCTCATCTTTCCTTATTTTGGTACCTCTGTAAGGCTGTGATTCTTGATAGTGGAATTGCCTCGGCATCTTTATTTACATTTTTATATATTGATATATATTCTAAATATGTTATATACGTTACAATTCGCCATATGCAGTTTTAAGATAATGTTACCCTCCAAAAGTTTACAAGATTCAATAAATATCAACACACATAAATGTGATTAAGAACTATTTCAGAAATTTTGGCTATACAGGCAATTTTTGTTGTAAGTACCCAAGCAGCAATTATTAATGTAAAATGTAACAAACTGTTATCATGTTTTGTATCGTTAGACTTGATGTGTAATTACATTAGGAGGTTGTTATCTGTATTTTGAAATAAGAAATTGGGTGTCGTTAGAAAAACATATCCTAAAGTTTCAGTTTCGGAATAAGAATGCGGTTTATTTTGTACACCAAAGAAGTTTTCGAAGTTATTGACAAAAAGTAACTTTAATAACATCAAATAAAGACATTTGTTTCATATTAGTATTGAAAGTTGTAAATTTGTAGTTGTTTTTAGTAAATACTTTGATAACATGCTTTATTTTCAACACAGTTAGATTATAGGGTTTTGTCCTGGATTTTATTTTATTTTATCAGATTTATTACGGTAACGTACTTAACAGGCTTATTATGAAAAACTGACCACAGGTAACTTAGTACAACATGGTGATCCAAGTATTCTGGATATATACCTGACACATGATAGCATTAGAATTTTTCTTTCTGAGGTGCAACAGAACGACCAATATAAGAGTTGGTCTTTAAACTATATATAATGCATGTTTCAGCAAGCAGTCTCTCATAATTATTAAGAATGATTCTGTCATATATGGCATTGTACGTGTATATATATATGGAAGTGACACGATAAGAAACTATTGTTCTGTTCTGTTCTGATAACAAAGGCTCGGATCTGTCTGCGCGAAAGCACAGTCTGATCAGCGTCCTCACTTTCCACTTACAAAATAACGGATACTGTAGAATATAACTAGGCGTAACCTTTTTTGATCAGACTATATGGCTTCCCTGGCTAGCGTGCATCTTTAGTCGTCGGTTATGTTCCGGAAACCCCTTTTTCTCGTGGCATCATTCGTTTCATTAGTAAATGTGTCTGCAGGAGTTTGTGAATTACCAAGACCTAGACGAATCCTTGTCTTCACACGGATTTATTAGGCACTGTAGACACCATCCACAAAGTACCTACCATAAATACCCTTTATATTGGGACACCTCCTTACCGTGCTTCTCCTAAAATTTGAAAAAAAGGTATTTTCCACTGATGTGTTTAAAATATTGCCGAACGAATGACAAACAATGTAGAGACTGATCAGATGCCGCGTTCCGCGACGTTTGATCTGGGTCTACACTGTTTGCTGTGGCCTGTCTGTCCCAATACTAAGAGTTGGCGTAATACTGTAGATTAATATCATATCATACGAATGCACATGTCTATCTTAGTCTTAAAGGGGAACCCAACCTTAAAAGGCTTTGTGCTATAAAATAAAGAACTTTACAAACAATAAATATTGACACAAAATTGATCAAAATCGGTGGAAAAATAAGTAAGTTATAAACAATTGAATATTTTAACATTGGTGGAATGGGCGCCGCCATTTTGAATATTTAATGAGGTTCATAAAAATTCAAATTCCTTTCATAAAGGTAGTTATTCTCATAAAGTTTGTTTATTTTGGGGGAAATGATTGCTTGTCACTAGAATTAAAAGATTATAAAAAAAAATCTGTAGCAAAATTATTCTTAAAACCCTTTATAAAATTGGTTTTGCATATTTAATTTGGGCTGTGTGACGTCACAAAGCCTACAATATGGTGGCATCTATGACAGCCATTTTTAATATATTCAAACCACCATAACTTCCTTATTTCTAGACCGATTTTGAAAACTCTTGCATCAAAATAAATGGCTTGTTAAGTACTTTACTCTAAAATATACTTACAATTTACATTGCGTTCCCCTTTAACTGTTCGCACAGGATCCTATAAAAATCCCCTTCTGTTTGAAGTAACTTTTACTTACTTAGAGAAACCATTCTAAATTACTAATTATGGGAGATGAAAGGACCTCTTAGGAAAATTTAACAGAAAAACGATATACCCTTTATCTAACAGAGAAAATGGCCGTACAACTCCAACTCAAACAAACTGAGAAAACATTACGAAAACAAGCCTATTCAAATATACTGAACATTTTACCACTAAAAACTGAAAATTTTCAGATAAAAACTCTGATATTTTTTCATATTTCTACTCAAAACATAGATTGTGGGTACTCGTTAGAACCGCCTCGCCGAGGTGGTTCTAACGAGTACGAACAATCTACGTTTTTGGGCAGAAATAAGAAAAATAATGTACACCCCTATAAACCCCAATTTTACTGTATAAAAGTGGGTTTTAATATGGTTAACATTATGTAGGCATGTTTTCGTTATGAATAAAAGACACCCCGACCCCCACCCTCCTTCACATACACACTTAATAATTACGAACAAAAGATCAAGACACAGCAATGTGGAGTCTCTTCCACGCTGTTACCGCGTTTTTGGAAGTACAAATGCTAGATCCGTTACATATACAACATGTAAAATTACTTATTTAAAGGTTTCACAATATTACGAATTACCTGACGGGTTTCGTCCAAACGACTATTTACATGTACACATATGAGCCTCAAAATCAGAAAACGTGCCTTCGGACATGTACGCACAGCGAAAATACAGATCAACATTCGCGCAGTTTGATCAGAATCTTCACTGGGCGCATTTTCGATAGCCAGGGATAGAAACTTTCTTAATGCAGGTAAATAAGTCTCTTATCAGCACCACGAAAACACGCCTATATAATTTTGACCCCCTTAAACCCCACTTTTATACAGTAAAACTGGGGTTTACAGGGGTATACAGTATTTTTATAATTTCTGCACAAAACATAGATTGTGGGTACTCGTTAGAACCGCCTCGCCGAGGCGGTTCTAACGAGTACCCACACTCTATATTTTGAGCAGTAATATGAAAAATATCAGAGGTTTTTATCTGAAAATTTTCAGTTTTTTGGGGTGAAGTTTTCTATATATTTGAATAGGCGTGTTTTCATAATGGACTACGCGGATGCGCAGGCTGATTTGAGTCTTAATTGGGCACACGTTAGAAGGTACGTTTTCTCACGTTGCGTCCCATATAATGCGGAAGTATGCTGAGACACATGCGCAATGATCTCAGACCTTTTAGCGACCTTGGTGTTATTGTGACAGACAGGATTTAAGATGCTGAAAACAATAATTACTGTGCTTTCGACATCTTTCAGAAAGTCGTTTTTTGCTCGGCGCTTTAAACAGAAGAAGTAAATTTGTAAACTTTTGTCATGATTTAATGCAAAACCATTTGTCGTAACTACCTATGCGCAAAAAATCTTATTCTAGTCAGTGGTTTTTAAAAAATCCAATATTTTCACTTTTTCCCATGGTAAAAATGAATGAAAATTATGCAGAAATTTGTAGGCTAGGTAACTTGGAGGCAGATTTTTAATAAGTGTCACTTGTTTAATTTTTCTGAAATTTTCACAATATTGATGTGAAACATCAATAATTCAAATTCAGCAAAGAAAAGTAAAAAATATTTACTAAGACAAAAATTCCAAAAAATCACTTTACTATAGAAATTTCATAGGTCAGACCAATTTCTGGCGATAAATTTAATTTTAGGGTACATATTTGAAAATAAAACACAGAAACAGAAAAGACAAATGGTTTCTGATAAGATATAGTCAATCAGAACAAAATATTTTCATTTAAGATAAAACGCCAAGCAAAAAATGTCTTTCCGAGAGACGTCGAAAGGACAGTAGGTAAAGGACCATAAAAAGCAGGGCCCAGTTGTTCAAAGCGTCGTTAGCTTAACTATCTCGTTAAGGGTCATTTCGTTAACTGTTTTAGCAGATTCAATATACAATACTCTGATATTTTTTGCTGAAAAAATGTGAGTAGCTTTTGCACTGCAAAAGCTACTCACATTTTTTCAGCAAAATATTTCAGCATATTTGCGTATCACTCGATGTAAATTTTAACGAATCGTTAACTAATGATGTCGTTAGCTTTGAACAACTGGGCCCAGACCTCTGAAATTTCAAAACTGCACTTGTTTCAAAACGTATGTGAAATGTACTATTGTACTTGATGAATATTGGTCGCTTTACATCATTCGACAGATACTTAAATGTTGCATGCTTTGCATGTTTTAAATTACTCAAACCCGATGACACAGAAACAAAATACAATATACAAACACATGACTCCGGTTCGTAATGGGATGGCCTAACATTTTATCTCTTTTTTTTTTTTTTTTTTTTTTTTTTTTGCGCGCACGCTAAATAATAATAATATAAGAAATCAGCAGACGTCCGTTTTAAACAATTTTCAATTTTTTTTTTTTTTTTTTTTTTTTTTTTACAGAAAATAGGACTTGACAAAAATATGAAAAATAAATATTTTTAAGCACTGTTTCCCAAGATAATGAAAAACAAATTCGTTCATTTGTCGTCTGTTCATTTCTAACCTACAGAAACTTCATTTTTTACCTCAACCACTCTTTAGGCTGATTCAGCAGACAACAAATTGATTATTGTTTTCTTATTTTTCCCAGAAAATAGGATTTGACATTACATGCAAATTGTCTCCATTAGAGACAATTTGCATGAAATGCCAAACCTCTTTTCTGGGGAAAATATTTCTGTATGTGTCATCTTAATCCTGAAAATCTTACTAATCATGCTATATGTATATTTAAGTCAATGGCGAATATGCAGACCATTAGCGGGGCCTAAACATATGTGCCGCCAGCACTGTATTTACCTAGAATTGTTGGACAGATTGACCTGAGCAAACCCTGAAGATCATAATCAGACGTCACAGACAGCGGTGTCTGATCAGGCTGTACACTGTTTTTAACAGCAATATTTTATATATACCACAAGACATCCAAACATACATATTTTTAGGAGAAGCATGATTAGGAATTAAGATGTCCGCATGATTAGCATAAATACAGTCAACTCTTAATATCTCAAACTGCAAGGGGCCAGAATATTTGGTTTGAGATAACAGTTGTTTGAGATAAAAAGGAGTTAAAATGTAAAGAATATAAGCAAATAAATTAAACCAATATTGCTCATTGTTTAGTTTGACTTAAGCAGTAGTTTGAATTATCAGTTTGAGATAATGATAGTCATATGTACATATTCGCTGATTGTTAATTTTATATGTATACGTGAGTAAAGCCACGTGCTAAACTGCATGAATGAAAGGATTGGGACCTATGTTCCCGAAGCGCACCGCAGTGTAAATCCTTTGTCTAACCCCATGCTTTGTCTGACTGAAAACGACAGATATATCAAGTGGTTGGTGGCACACCCGTAACTGAGGTATATGCACGACATGGAACGGTTTTTATACTTAAGGTGAACGGACTCTCTAGGTAGATTTAGCGTCATTTTAGACGAGACAAGGATGACTTCTCATTACCTTTCATGCATACTTTATCCCTTGTGTGAAAAGTCTACTCTAAAAGGAAAGAATTTGCTCCCTGTGGGAGCAAATTCTTCCCTTTTAGAGTAGGGAGCAAATTCTTCCCTTTTAGAGTAGCCTCTTTTCACAACGGATCCAAAACCATTTTGAAAGAGTTGTCGCTCTTGAATGTGTATTCAATCCGCTTAAAATGAACGAACATGACATTTTGGACACCTGTCAATTATCTGCTTCATTAGATCTTTTGAAAATAATAAATGTGATATATTTATAGTTAATTACAATATTTTGGTCTGGTTTCTCTTGTAACAGTTATTGTTCATTCACGGCGCTTATTATATTTTGGTCTGGTTTCTTTTTGTAACAGTCCATTCACGGGTGATTGCAATAAGATGCGTCTTTCACAGTCATACTTTCATTCACAGGAAACAATTTTTGAAAGGCGGTAAGCTGCGTCATCAGAAACGTGTGGAATATACCTACAACGCCCACACAGTCTGACCATTTCATTAACCATGAATCTGTGCGCCCAATCAACGAAGAGAAAAAAGATCTGAATAGGCAGCACGGTAGCCCCTAGGACTGGGTTTGATTTGTAGCGGTTTGATATTTTAAGGGTACAGACTACCATTGAGTTTATATATTTTGTACATATTTCGTAGATGTTCTACAGCCCACAACTATTTTTTTTTTTTTTTTTTTTTTTTGTTTTAAGTTCAAATAGCCAAGACTTTGTACTTACCATTAATTTTTCAAGCCAAGAAATGGGATGGTAGATTACGTGTCATGTAATCAGCTTCCGTCTCTACACATCATGAAAACATACGTATATAATTTTGACTCCTTTAAACCCCACTTTTATATAGTAAAAACTGGGTTTTACAGGGCATTATTTTTATTATTTCTGCAAAAAAACATAGACTGTTGGTACTCGTTAGTACCGCCTCGGCGAGGTGGTTCTAACGAGTACCCACAATCTATGTTTTGAGCAGAAATATGAAAATATCCGATTTTTTTATCTCAAAACTTTCAGTTTTTGGTGGTGAAATTTTCAATATATTTGAATAGGTGTGTTTTTGTAATGACATCTTGTAGGTTACGGACCGTGTACACACGGTCCGTGACCTACAAGATGTCATTAAAACGGGCAATTGTTACCCCAGATTATTTTCTACTTTCATATTCAAAGTAATCATCCAAAATGTACATTGTTGCTAATATCTAGTGCAGAATTGCCTGAATTTGTAATTTGACCAATTCTGGCATCAAAGCAGGCAAACAACACTTTAGAAACAGGCAAAAAATATGGAAATATATTCGTATGGAACCAACCCGGTGCTCTTTCAATTCTAGCTGTCCGTATAGACTATATAAAAATAAAAGCTATTCCATATAACAGTGTGTAGTTTTTACCAAACTTTGTCGAAAATACGTGAAATGACGAATTATAGCAAGCATGACATTGTCAGTTAGACGATAGAAGGATCATGGTTGTATCATACAACGTTTCATGGTGGCAGCTATTTTGTTTTCTGAGAACCTGCCTTAAGCAAGCAAATCACATGAAAACCATTAAATGGTTTCTTAAAACTAACAGATCTACTTGCTTGAAACAGATAAATGCCAACTTACATGGTCATACAGTCGTAATTGCATTTGTTCTAGACATGGGTAGTTTGAGCCATTGAGAGTTAATCATAGTGTCAGTCTGTCCAGTTTACCTGGCACCATTTCGTTGAGAAATGTTTGGTTACTTAACCCTTGTCATGCTGAATAAATTAAGATGACACATCCATTTCTAACTGCCAGCCAATTAGATGACTTGAATCAGGTTGTTGATACAATTTCACATACTGAATGACAAACAGGGCAGATCCAGATCAGTTGGCTTCTGAAGAAGCCAACTGATCTAGATCTACACTGTTTGCACAGGGCATATCCGTGATCAGCAGGACCTGGGTGAATCCTTGACATCAATGTCATGTTTGTTGTTGTTACCGTTGTTTTTGTTGTTGTCTTTTTTGTGATTGTGTATTAGTTCATAGGTTGGCATGTACACGACCTTGGCCGTGAGCTTCTCTGTGAATCCCATATAGTATCTAGGGACTATTGGTACATGTGTGTGTTATGTGCATGAGTGTTATATATACAGTCGACTCCCGTTATCTCGAATTCCAAGGGACTCTATTAAATACTTCGAGATATCCGTACCTCGACATATAAGATTTGCAGAATTAAGGAAAAAAATATTCGAGCAACCACATTTAACAAATTTATATGTAATTGGACTCTTGAAGTTAGAGATATATTGAAAATATCGTGGAAAAGAGGAGAAATTGCTCCTGAAGAGCAATTTCTCCTCTTTTCCACAATATTTTTTACCTGTTGTTAGATGTTCATGTTTAGGCAGGGACCAGATTTTCACTTCGAGATAAGTGGTTATTTGAGATAAGCGAGGTCGAGATAACGAGAGTCAACTGTATGTACTTGTACTGGCGGTTGGTTTAAACCTAAGATGTTCCATTTGCAAGGTAGGCAATAACTGTATAGTACATACCTATTCGAACGTACGAAATCTACGGAGGCCACGAAGTGTAACTCTTCTCTTTTATGATCTCGGTTTTAGCAATCCGTCATTTACGAGAAAAAAAAAAAAAAAAAAAAAAAAAAAAAAAACTTGTCTGTTTCCAGTATCTCAGAAAGTGTGTAATATTGTTATGACGGACAGGTCCATCCGAGAGAAGTATGTGCAATTTCTTTTTCTCGTGGTCAGGGTTTGCTAAAACTGACATGTCGAAAAAACGAAATGTCAAAATTGCTTTTTCCCTTCCGAAAAAGGGTCTACTCTAAAAGAATTTGCTCCCACGGGGAAGCAAATTCTTTCCTTTTATAGTAGTCCCCACTTTGGAAGGGGCTTGATTTGCAGTAAAGCAAACATGAAGTCACAAAAATTGTCTCCCAAGATGAAAATGGCAAAAAAAAAAAAAAAAAAAAACTCTACCATGTGTTCATTTAAATAGAAACATATTTGGGAACAAATACTGTCGTTGTAACGGGATTTCACTATGCCAGCACTATCCTGGATTGTGGTTTGGCTGACCCGTTGGTAATTTTGCATGACTAAGAAAATGACAATCTGATTGAACCCCGCTCAAGTTGTGAGGTATTTCCAAAAATTAACCCATTTATAACAAGTGGATACTTCTACCCAAATCTTTGGAAAGGTGCATTTCCAAGTCAAGGGTGTCTGCTTTATTTTATTTTGTATTCTATTTTTCATATTTTATTTATTACTTTTTCTTCAATTTCAAAATACATTATTTACTGTGAGCAGTGTAGACCCTTATCGCATTCTGTGGCGTCTAATCTGGGTCTATACTGTTTTAAAATGTCTCTTTTTATTAGATGCTGTGTATATATGCGTTAATAATTCCTTTCACATATTCGACATGCCCTGGGACAGGAAATAATAGAAACAGGAAGGTGCTTAGTGGTGTATACACAATGGCAGTTCGTTTCCATGTGCGATCTATGAAACAAAGTCTGTATAAATACATGACATGTATAACTGGCCCGATATAACTGAAATACTGTTGAAGTGGCCGTCAAAATCCAACAAGCGGGAACATGACGTTTATACAACGTCGCATAAACGTCGATGCAACATCTTATTTTATTGTTAGCTGTGAAATCAGTGTATATCTGGTGAAAATAAAAGTGGTATCAAACACAAGTGAATTGATATCGTATCATTTCACTAGTGACTGATACGATTTATATTTTCACTCCTCGCTTTGGACGACTTCGGTTTTCTTCATTGTTTCAGAAGTGGATGTTGCCTCCACTTCAGATTTTTGAACACCTCTAACTTCTTTGTTTCTGAACTAAACTATCAAGTGTTGGTATGCATTTTCTTAGTTAGAATGTAAGAATACTTTTGTATCAAGATTATTTTGATTTGCCGAAACTTTTTGTTTTTGTCTCTCCAGTGTTTCACATGTTAAGAACTGAACGTCGACACCATGACGTTCATGTTTTGTTTGGTGACGTTAGTTATGACGTCAGAAGCGCGCATTGGCATGTAAACAATAAAACAACAAGAAAATTTACTCTTTTTCAGCGAATACCATAAAAATTTTCATCACGTGTGATGAAAACATTCAAATTTTCACTCGTGCTTCGCACTCGGGAAAAAACTGATGTTTCATTACACTCGATGACAATATTTATGGTATTCACAGCAAAAGAGTAAATATCCTCTATATATCGTTGTATCGATGTTAATGCGACGTGGTATAAACTAGGCAGAATCCAACCGCCTCGTTTGGGCGTTTTATCTGGAATTTGATATAGAGTCAAGTCGAGTACATTAGTGAAAATATCATTTTTGATATTTTGTCAAATATCACAAATATAACAAACAAACAAATAAACGTATGCAATAACGAATTAAAGTATGTATGATTTATATATGCGTATGCGTATTTATCTCAAGATTCGAACGTAAGTGCATAGAAAAAATAATCTAGACCCATATCAAAACTGCTCGATAACAGGGTCTACACGTAACAATATAGTGAAATGAGAATATTCAAAATTTAGGATAAGTTCCGCGCAGGCTAATCAGAGTCTTCACTGTCCGCCTGAAGACGCTTTAGATCTTTGGCTACGCACAGACTGCACATGCAGTCTTGTACAAAATGCTATGCCCATGTAAATCATGGCTGCTTGTTGACTGCCTTAACACCTTACCAGTCATTTCTTTAACCCATTTTAGACTGAATAAACTCCCCGCACATTATATATTGAAAGAATGGCGTCCAATGCAGTTCCTGATTAGACGCGTTCACTGTTTGCCTGGGCCTGACAAGACCGTGTTTACCCAAAATATTGGGAAACCGTTATCTTCTTACCATTCTCATCCTAATATTTGGACAAGTACATTTTACTTATTGATAATGTGTCTAACAGCTGCTCGGTGAGTGGCACAAAGTGTAGACCCTGAACAGGTGCCGTATCTCTGCGTTGCCTGATATGCATCTGAACTGTTCAGGCATTTCTGTTACAAAACTTATGTTAGAAATATACTCAACAAAATAATTTAAGGGCCACATAGTGCAAATTTCCATGTATGCAAACTTTGGCCGGGTCCATGGGCAAAACCACAGAAGGTATCAAAATATCGTTGAATGTTTCTTTAAAAGGAAGCCTAAATGAGTGTCTCCAACAAAAAAAAATTAAATCAAAATTTTCATTTTAAAATTCGCAAAAAAACACTACTTTTTACCAAAAAATTAAAATTGACATTTTCGCGTCAAAAGTGATGTCTGGGCTCCCAACTGTGACAAAATCATTGCAGAAAGCCTTATTTGTTATCAAGACACGCACATTTTGCTAGAGGTACCCTCTACAGATTATTCTTTGTCTATGGGGAACTTTCGAGGCATTTTTAGCCTCTCAAAGAGTTGTCCTCTTTTTCTGGCCATATCTGTGTGCCTTTTACTCGAAGGAAGGTTGAGCTTGCATGATTTTGTGTGTGACAGAGTATTGTTTTCATTAAACAAAGAATTTTCCGGTATTGTGAAAAAAACTTCATTTTGGGGTAAAAATCGTTATTTTGGAAATTCCCGTTTTTCGTCGAATCCTTTGGTCCGGCGTTGTTGGTGCCATTGACACTTTTGTTGCTGAACATGTTGAGCTGATTGAAATAGGGCTGAGACTTCCAGTTTTGCCCATGAAATAATTTTAAAACTTGAGGGTCGCATTTCAGTGATATTCGAAGGGAAAAATAAAACTGGTGGCCCTTAAATTATTTTGTGGAGTATAGTATATGCATACAGTTGAAATTATCACAGGTGAAAATGGCTTTGACTCAATCATGCGTAAGAGTTTGTAAATACGTGATGAAAATCATAACAATATGTTTTTGATTGATATGCCAACAAACAAACATTTCTACATATAATGGGATTTCACACACTTAGTAGATTTTTCACCAATTTTGCCAAGGGAAACAACTTTTTAGACTTCCTGTTTACTTTACTGCACACCAAACTCCTTGTGAAAAGGGGTCTACTCTAAAAGGAAAGAATTTGCTTCCTTTTAGAGCAGACCCTTTTCCATAAAGGGGAAAAGCAAATTTGACAGAGTTGTCTCCCCTGAAAGTTTACCTCAAACTTATTTTTGGACATTTGGTCGCAGCAAAGACTCAGATCAGCCTCACACCCGCAGAGTCGGATTTAGATGCATGCTCTTTGAATAGGTTTCTTAAGGCGCTCAGAGAATCTGAGTTGGTTCGATGTTCATGTCCGAAGGCCCCGTGCGTGCGCTTGACCCTAACTGGGATCAATGCTTGAACCTCGGGGGAGAGGGGGAGGGTAACTTGGGGGTAATTGTGGTACGGGTGTGCGAGCCAGAATTTCGAAACCTACCCCATTCATATACCTGGCCTTTGAAAAAATGGACCCTTTCATATACCTGATCGTCCAAAATGTCGACCTATTCATATACTGCCCTTTGATTTTTTTATACCCATTTATTGCTGGAAGTAGACATATATCACAGTCAATTCGTTGAATACCAAAACAATCAGCCTCAAAAAATCTCTTAGCGAAAAAATGTATGCATATAGCGGGATGTCAGAAAAGTGCGGCCTTTCACATACAAATAAAAAAAAAGTGGGTCAGTCGTATACTTTTTGTTGAAAAAAAAAAGGTGGCCAATCATATACCTGGCAGCGCTGAAAAGGGGGGCCATTCGGCACGCACATCCGTACTATGCCATATATAGGAAGTAACCTCCCCCCCCCCCTCCCCCCCCCCCCTCCCCCCCCCCCCCCCCCCCACACACACACACACACACACCATACACACACACACGCCGGAGGCTTGAACAAAGGATTAACAAATCATCTTTAACCAGTGTGTTATGAAAATCACTTTTCGCTTTGTTGACAGAAAAAAGACCCTTGAACGCTAAGAAAACACACTTTCTCGGGTGAGCAGTGCGAACGACATTGTTATCCGAACCATGACAATGAATGCTTTGCGCTGCTCACCCGAAAAGCTGTTCGCTTTCTTATATTTCATTTTTTTTTTTTTTCATCAAATATAGACCCGGATCAGTCGCCACAGACGCGGCTTCCCTGATCAAGAGGCGTTGTACTCTTTTCTATGGCTTAAGCAAATTAAAACAGCTTCCTCCCGTATGTTCAGACGGACCAACAAAACCAAGGGAAGCAACCCTGCGGACAACAACAATCTTTAAACTGTAAGAATTATTACTCTTCACTTTTTTATTTTCTCTGAATTGAAATCAGTGATTTCCCCTTATACTTCGGCTTCGAAAGTAAGTTTGTGTGGTTTCTTTCTGATGCTTTAGAATTATCAAGAATCGTGAAATACTCCCCATTAACAACTCTTTTGAGAGAATGTGAGCCGTGCCATTCGAAACGGGGTTTCGGGGGAAAATAAGCCTGCTCATCCATTTTATCTCATCAAGGCCCTTGATATTTGCTCGCAGGGGTTACTTGAGGGTAAATAAGGTACGGGTGTGCGAGCCAGTATTTCAAAACCTACCCCATTCATATACCTGGCCTTTGAAAAAACAGAGCCATTCATATACTTGATCGTCCAAAAATTGACCCATTCATATACTGCCCTTCGACTTTTATACCCATTTATTGCTGGTAGTCAGACAAATGTAGCAGTCAACTCATTGAATACCATGAGAACAAACAGTCTCGACAAATCTCTGAGCCAAAACATATACGCATTTACCTTGATGTCAGAACAGTGGGGCCTTTTCACATATGAATAATGAAAAATAGGGTCAGTCATATACTTTTTGTTGAAAAAAGGGGGGCAATCATATACCTGGCAGCGCTGAAAAAGGGGGCCATTCGGCACGCAAATCCGTACTATGTCATATATAGGAAGTAACCACCCCTGCCCCCCCCCCCTTCCCCCCCGCCCACACACACACACACCACCACCACGAGGATGTTTGTCGATATAGTCTACAGCACCCATGTAATCTATAAATGAACAATGAATGCAGTGATTAGACAGCAATATTTTAAGTGAGGGGTGAACTATATCTTCGGTGTCCGTATATGTTGTTCCAAAAACATATTTTTGCATAGCATTGAGAAAAAAAACTTTCTGACTTGTGCGACCAACGAAGATTCAAATCAGCCTGCGTATCAGCGCAGTCTGATCAGTCTATTTTATACACATCAAGAATTTGTGCATCTTTGGCTATCTAAAAATGCCCAGTGAAGATTCAGATCAGAACGCCCAGTGAAGATTCAGATCAGAACGCCCAGTGAAGATGCTGGGCAAACATGACTCAAAGTACGTTTTCTTGCGTTACGTTTTAAATTTAAACACGAAGCTACAATACAGGAGATCATAATTAACGGATTGTGCCATTAAAAATGCAAAGGTATGTCAGTTTGTATGATCTAGTCAGGGTCTTAGTGATTAAAATTTAATACATTTTGAGTCTGCGGGTACTCGTGCTAATCTAGGACTGTGTTGTTTGTATACGTAGGACCGTGCATATAGGTATAAATATAACCCTGTATGGCAACCTGTGACGTCTGGTTTCAAATTTCTATTTGACGCATTGCAACCTGGAATCAGAACCCTCAGGTCACCAGACAAGGATATATTTTCCCTATACATGTATAAATATTACCTTGTCCATTGACCTGTGACTTCTGGTTTCAATTTTCTATTAGACATAATACACCTAGGAACCAGAACCATCAGATTACCAGACAATGTTATATTTTCCCTACATAGGTATAAATGTAACCTTGTCAGGTGACCTGTGACATCTGGCTACAATTTTCTAATTGACGTAATACAACTGAGAACCAGATGCCTCAGGTCACCGGGCAAGGTTATAATTTTTACTTAACCTTTGTCATGCTGAATAAATTAAGATGCCACGCCCACTTGTAATTTTCAGCCAATCAGACTACTAGATCCAGGTTGTTGATACAAATTCACATTCTTAATGACAGACAGTGCAGATCCAGATCAATTTGCTTTTGAAGCCAACTGATCTGGATCTACACTGTTTGCAAAAGCAGGGTATATCCGGATTCAGCAGGACTAGGGTAAATATAAATATCGGAGTTGAATCACAGAAAGCTAATCAGCACACAGCAAAGTTTTAAAAAAAGGCATATGGAAACTTACAAAGAACATACAGTATGAATATCTCGTATAAAAATATCTGATTTATGATTCATTTGTTTTGACTTAGGCAGAATCATGGCATATCACAGTGATGCGACTGAAGTAATACTCAATAATATACACTTTGCATTTAAAGTGACTGTATTTACCACCATGAAAGATCACTCACATGTGAAGTTATTTTTAAAGGAAATAATTTGCTCTCAAAGAAGCAAATTCTTTCCTTTTAGAGTAGCCCAATTTGAGAATAGATTCGGATAAAGTCAAGCAAATCCTTATCTACTAGATTGCTCTCCCTTTGAAAAAGTTATTTCCTCCCTTCTGAAACAGGGCTTCTCTTAAAAAAATAATTTACTCCATATAATTATAATTTGCATAGAATAAACAAAATGTCGGTTATCCAGCATTGCGGATTGCGTTAGGATCAAACTTCTGTCTCCGTAACTGGGTCTGTTAGCTGTTCAACCAGATCTCCGGAGGAAGGTGGCATGTCAAGAAGCCAGCATTTGTGAATGATGTCCAGTAGCTGAAATAAATAAGATATATGAGTCACACCGTCATAACATAGTCCTTCAGTCCACCCAGTGAAGATTCTGATCAAGAATCAAGAACCTTTTAAAATCCTAGGAGTGACTTTTACTCCAGAGGTTTTTGACATATGGGATCAAAATGCAACTGATGTCCTTAAAAAAGTGGAAAATATTATCAAGTCTTGGTCAAGAAGAAAAATTACATTGCCTGGAAAGATAACTGTTATTAAATCATTAGCCATATCAAAATTTGTTCATTTATTTCTGGCTCTACCCAACCCACCAGGAAATTTAGTACAAAGCCTAAATAAATTATTTTATAAAATCCTGTGGAATTCTGGGCCTGACAAGATAAAAAGAAAAATTATAATTAAAGATATAACACAAGGGGGTTTAAGAATGATTCAAATAGACAGTTTTGTTACAGCATTAAAAGTTACATGGCTAAGGCGACTAATTTCACAACCCAGTTGCACATGGAGCAGTCTTTCATACATAAATATGGATAGTCTTTTTACTAAAGGAAATAATTATGCAGGCATAAAGGCAAATGAGCTAATAAACCCATTTTGGAAAGATTTACTAATAAGTTGGAATAACTTTTGCAAAGCAGTCAGAATCGAGACACTTGAAGATATTTTATATTGCCCAATATGGTTTAACTCAAATATGAATGGGGGACAAAATTTATATTTTAAAGAATGGCATGATAAAGGTATTAAAAATGTTATAGACTTACTTAATGAAGATGGAAATTTTTATCAATTTGATGAACTGAAAGAAAATTATGGTATACATGGGACTTTTTTAGACTATCAATCAATCTTAAGAAAGTTGCCTACGTACTGGAAAACTAAAGTCAACCAAAATAATTTTGTATGTAAGAACAGGAAACAAAATGTTGCTCGAAATTGTTATCTTAAATTATTATGTAAAGACAAAGAAGGTAGTAGAACATTATATAATATTATTGTTGGAAACCAGGATTCAAGTCCACCATCTCAAAAGTGGGTTAATATATTAGGAAATATTACACAGGAAGAATGGAATAGTTATAATGATACAATTAAAAATATCAAAGAAGTAAAATTACAAGAGTTTCAGTTTAAAGTAAATAACCATATACTAGTTACAAAATCTTTTCTTCACAAAATAAATAAAGTAGACAATGACAGATGCACTTTTTGCAGCCTGGAAACTGAAACAATAATACATGTGCTTTTCAACTGTAATAAGGTGAAAGAATTTTGGTTGGCTATGAAGAATTGGTTAAGAATTCAAGCTAATGTTATACTTCATTTAACCATAAATGTTATTTTTTCTAAACAAGAAAATAATGAACTACTTAACTACATACTGCTATTAGGTAAGTACTTTATCTACAAAACAAAGTTTTTGGCAAATAGCATTAGGCTGGAAAATTTTATTATCTACCTGAAAAGAAAATATCAGAATGAGAAATACATCTCAAAAATTCATAATAAACAGAATAAATTTCAAGCCAAATGGTCACTTTTAAGTCACATAATGGAAGGTACAACTGATACGCCATAGCCAGAAAAAACAAAACAAAAGAAAAAAAACAAAAAAAAAAAACAACAATATTTTTCCACAAACATCATCTTGAAAAAAGGCAGTTGCAGGAACTATTAAACCATTAAACTTAATATAGATGTAGCCGATACCCAAACTCTTAAACTTAATATCTTTTGTAGCCATAAGCCATACAGCCCTATGTTTATGTTCAGGTTAGCAGACAAGTAATGCAGAGCAGATTAGAATGTTTATGTCTTCATCAAGTTCGGTTAGTATAGTATAATCAACTGCATGTATATATATGAACATGATCCTTTTTCAAATCACAAAGACAGTTTTGATAACTCATGGTTCCTATATCAAAATAAGCAGAAAGTATAAACAGTTTTTGTGGTTGCGAAAAGGGACTATAGCCAATGAAAAGTTGTTTCATATACAAAAGCAGACATTATTAATTAAAAGAGTCTCCTTGTATATGAATACTGAAATATTATTGTACTCTGACAGACAAAACAATAGTTCATATAGCTTAAGAAGGATGAGAGATAGAATGAAAGCTTATCAATATATCAGTATCTATTATGTATATGTATTACATGCATAAATTAATAAAATAAAGATGTGGACAAAAAAAAAAAACTGGAGAAAAAAAAAAAAAAAAAAAAAAAAAAAGATTCTGATCAGATTGCGCATTCGCGCAATCTGGTCTGAATCTTCACTGGGTGCATTTTGGATAGCCAAGGATGCAAAGGTTCTGCATGCAAACAAAGAAGACTCTGGTCAGACTGCGCAAATTTGCAGACTGGTCTGAGACTTTGTTAGGCGCACACATCAGAAGGTACGTTTACTCACAGCTTATATATAAACTACAACAAAAAGTAGCAGAAAACAATACTCATAAGTAGAAAAAAAGAAAAGATTGCATTCGTCAGTAATTCGGGTAAATTCGTAACGAATTGTAAAAAGATTGGATGCTTTTTCTTTTAACCAAAGTATCGTCAACTTAATCTGTTTATACCTTGTGGACTCTTCCACATCTCTCTTTAGACAGGTTCATTTCTAATTTATGGGGTGTCTGGTTTGTTTTATGCAGTTTTATTACAGACATTCCTTGACGGAATGCAAACAGCGTCGAACCTGATCAGATGCCGCGTCGTGTAACTTTTGTAGGACGCAGGACATAAATGGGTCAACTCGCTATCATACTGGTCCAAATGTTTTAAACAATTTCAACTATCATATTGCACCTCTTGATGAAATTAAAACTGCTGACTGAGTAACAAACAGTATAGACCCTGATCAGACGCCGCAATCTGCGGCGTCTGATCACGGTCTATACTATTTGCTAAGGCAAATCTATCCCAATATCTAGGGGTATTGCGGTAATTACGATTCGCATTTCTCCGAGCAACGGTGTGGTGTAGGTCCTCATTAGAATTGTCTCAGTGGTATTTTACAAATTAATACCACCAAGTTAGTTGTTAACTGAAGTATTGTTGACTGTGCCTGCTCTTGCTAAGTTAAAGGGGAACATAAGTTGTAAGTATATATTGGAATAAAGTGCTTAACAAGCCATTTATTTTGATGCAAGAGTTTTCAAAATCGGTCTAGAAATAAGGCCGTTATGTTGGTTTGACCATATTTAAAATGGCTGTCATGGATGCCGCCATAATGTAGGCTTTGTGACGTCACACAGCCCAAATTAAATATGCAAAACCAAATTATAAAGGGTTTTTAAGAAACATTTTGCTACAGTTTTTTTTAATCTTTTAATTTTAGTGACAAGCAATCTTTTCCCCCCAAAATAATAATAACTATCTTTATGAAACGAATTCTAATTTTTATGAAACTTCATTAAATATTCAAAATGGCGGCGCCCGTTCCACCAATGTTTAAATATTCAATTATCTATAACTTACTTAATTTTCCACCGATTTTGATCACATTTGTGTCAAAATCCATTGTTTGTAAAGTTCTTAACCTTAAAGTACAATACATTTTAAGGTTGCGTTCCTCTTTAATAATTGCAATGCTGATAAACATTTAGCCTCGCATCATGCTATGAGTTTTACTTTTCTAATCTAACAAAGGTAAATTACTTCTCTTCGACTATTTTTCTCCCTTACCAGTCGGAAACTCATATAACTGAGCAGTTAAATCAGAGATAAGGATGTTCCAAAAGATAGGATTTTTGTAAAATATGAATCGTTTTTATGCTGATTCAAATATCAGTTAGACGGTAGCCAGTCTGAAAAACATGGCCTCGCATGGCTCTGTAGGATTTAACCCTAAAGCGCTAAGCTTATTTGCAGCAGACGACATTCTTAAATTGATTTTATTATTTTTCAGAGAAAATAAGACTTGGAAATCTATGTACATTGGCAGCTCTGCTTTGCTATGTAGACATAAGAATTCAGTTTTTAAATTCACATGAAATGCCAAACCTTATTTTCTCTGAAAAATAAAACAGAAAATGTGTCAAGGTGTTGTATGCTGTAGTTGTGTTTATCACTCTAAGAGTTAACTCTAATGTATCAAGATTTGACAAGTTTCTGGATCCGAAATGATGCCGATACACAAAAGTTACTTTCCGCACCCCAAGCTTGCATGTAATTTATGTTACAGACGGATGTCCCTAAATCTATTTGAAATCAATTAAAATACTTATTTAGGTACATTTATTCGAAGAAATCAATAAAATACCACTTGTATTTATTTCTTAACCTTTACCACTCTCTGGGTTAATTCAGCAAACGACAAATTCAAATTTGTCTTATTTCCCAGAATAAGTTAGGTTTTGACAGTTCATGCAAATTGTTTCCACTGGAGACAATTCGCATGAAATGTCAAAACCTGCTTTCTGGGAAAAATAAGTGAATATGCTGTCTGCAGAAAATTTCATCCAGAGTGCTAAGCGTTAAAGATAAACAGTAGACTTCCTTCTAATGTGTTTCCCAAAGCAATTAAATTTTATTTTAACCTTTGAAAAGTTGAACAACGATTGACCTATAAAGGATAATTCACCGAGCTTACACATAAGGATTCAGTTTTTAAATTAAATGATTTCTTATATATCAGTAATGTTTAGTCGCGTTTGTGATCAAACACTCCGAATATATCAAGTACAGCAGAGTAAACATTATTACCTATCAAATATATTGAAAAACTGCCAAACTATCTAATTCAAAGTCGCATAATAGAAATTCGGTATACTGAACTAATTCACTTAGCAAATAACATGATAAAACGTTTTCTTAATGCATAGAAATAATGTCAAGCTACTAGTACTCATTTACGTATGCAGACACATGTGCATTTAATGACTGTTGTAACTTGCTAAAATGAGGCCATTATGTAGACGTGGTAGGTATATAATATTGTACTGCCTTGCGGCTTTGGTGATTACATTTTATTTCACCTGTAACATCTGGCGCCAAATGTGGGCACTTTATGTATCGTGAAACAAATTTAATTACTATTTCCGCGGCTGGGCATCGAGCCCGGGCTGCCTGCGTGACAGGCCAGCATTCTACCGCAAGGCAGTAGAAGTTTATTAAATATATACCCATCACTATTGTAACTACAATTATTTATTTCACAAGAAAAGAAAATATTTTAATGCTTTAATGATCATACGAGCCACGGAGTCCATATCAGCCTACGTATCCATGCAGTCTGACCATACATATATCTCCGCTGTCCGCTGATATATTCTACAGTAGTCTTTGATTCTGTCAGTGGGCAAAGACGGGCCCGATTTTAACCTTTCCCAGTAAACACACAACGTCGTTACAACGTCGGTGCAACGTCGTGACGTTGCAGCGTTGTAACGACGTTGTGGCGACGTTGTGTGTTTGCTGGGTCGTTGTCCTCATATGGCATAAAATCCATTTTGCACGTAGCACATCATTTTTGTTTATTTGGTTAAAGTTCAGCTTTATAAATCTAAAAATATGGCAAAATAATTACAACAGATTACAAGCAAACAAAACATGCACATTTAAAATTTACTATTTAATATACTATTACTATATTATTTTGCCCTTGATTTCATGGACCTGTTTTCGAAAAGCATCTCGGAAACTTTTCGTCTCCGACTCTTTTAGTATTAATCATTACGAAAACAAGCCTATTCAAATATAAGAGACAATTTCACCTCCAAAAACTGAAAATTTTCAGATAAAAAAATCTGATATTTTTCATATTTCTGCTCAAAACATAGATTGTGAGTACTCGTTAGAACCGCCTCAGGCGGTTCTAACGAGTACCCACAATCTATGTTTTGAGCAGAAATAAGAAAAATAATGTATACCTCTGTAAACCCCAGTTTTACTATATAAAAGTAGGGTTTAAGGTGGTCAAAATTATACAGGCTTGTTTTCGTGATGCACAGACACAATAACAAAGTTAATGCTAGTTTGCTGCTAAAAGGCAAAAGTATTGTCCCCAATAGTATTATTATGCATTACTTGGTCTGTGCAAAATAATATCCTATAAACCTGAGCTTGACATACACATGACATATTAAAACGTTCTCGGAAAAGTGTTCCTATTTCACTATTTTCGGTAGCATTTTCCAAAGACTTTGCCTTATATTCTAAAACAGTCTCTACATAAATATCTTTATCTACACGGTGTGTACGTTCCATTGTGTTTTGATAAATAAAAAAAAGTTACAACACTTTTCTGCTAACTTCTTGAACACCCCTCGTATATGCATTTGTGAAGATGCGAAAATTAGTTCTGTGAAATGAACCAAAGTTTACCATTCTGTCATACTTTGGATGACAGGTTAACCATACGTAATAATTATTTAGGTAAACTGACTTGAAGATGTGTCAAACCCTAGCTCAAATAGTTATCAAGGTATCTTGCTCATAAGAAAAAACGCACGGACGGGCGAAAGAGCCTAAAGCAATATTCATTCCAACTTTTTCGAAGTTGTGGGCATTATGAAAACAAAGAGTAGTCAAATGAACTTGTCACGAAAGTATCGTAATAACTCCAAGTACTGTGACAAACAGGCCTGAGCAAAGTGTAGACACAGATCAGACGCCTCAGAATGCTGCGTCTGATCAGAATATACACTGTTTGTCCCATTAACATTGTTCAAAATTTTAGCATAAGGAAAGGATGAGTAAATCTGTCCCAGTATTTATTGTAAATACGGTACATACTAGCTTAAACTTACCTGATTTCCCACAGTTCCCAGTTGTCCAACCTGATGCAATTTTTTACGTAGCACCTCAAAATGGTCTTCTCTTGCAGGTAGTAAGTCCCTGATTGTCACAACATGCAGGTTTGAAACTAATTCCATGCACTCATGAATATGTTTTTGATTTACTCCATTTTGTAAGGGTAAGTTCACTAGATCAGACAAATTCTCGTTTCCATTTTGTGTATAAAGTTCATTAACAGTTTTGAATGGATCTTTGTCTAATCCTAATGCTGCCTCAACTTCAACGTCTAAATCACTGTTATCATTTGGGTTATTCTGGGAGAAGATTCTGTCTATAACAAGTTCTGCATCGACGACGAGCTTAGGTCTAGAACCTGAAGGTGTGGATCCAGAACTTTTTGTCGTTTTGATGCTGCAGGTTTCGGAATCTTCCGAGGTTGGTTGATTAAGAAACACGTCCTCTGAAACAGTTAAGTGATTATTACTTTGTGTTCGGAAAGGCTTAGCACTGGAATTAGTTTGATGTGGTGTCTCTCGAACAATTTGGTCCAGTGGTAGATGTTTGTTTTTCTTTTTTCTATTATGGTCATGCTTACTGGACCGATCATTTGGAGTTTTGTTTCGAGATGGACTTATGCCTTTCGATGGACTTGGAGATCTCGATCGATTTGCGAAAAATCCTTTTGATTGTAGATCATCAAACAATTGTTCATTATCAACCGGTTCTTCCACTGTACTTTCAGCTGTGTTTGGTCTAGCAGTTTCAGTTTCTTTAGCAGTGTTGGTTTCATGATCTCCTCTGTTGGGACTAGAGTCTATCGCAGACGCTCTTAAAGGCACGCCCTGCTTAACAAGTTCTCTGTATCGTTTCGTCGCTTTAGCTGTTTCACCTGTGTTATCGTTCATTTTGTTTGATGAGTTCGTGACTGATGATCCATGAGTAATCTCGATCACTGGTGGCGACTTTACATGTTTCCTAGAAGTGACCGAGGTATTAGATATGTTTTGTGTTGGTGACATAACTCTGCTTTGACCAACTCCTTTATCAGAAGGAGAAAGTGACCTAGCAGGTGAAGTATGTCTATTAGAATTGTGATTTTTAGAAGTTTGATGTCTGTCTGGTGAGAAAGGCCTTTGTGAAGACGTATAGGTGCTTTTCGGAGATAGCGCTCTGCTGTCGGATGGAAGATTTTTAATATTTACAGCAGATTTTGATACATTAGAAGGCATTGTCCTGTCAGGCGACGTGATTCTTGACTTAGCTTTGAGAATAGGTCTATGCTCTGTTGGCTGTACGTTTGGCGACATTGGCCTTTCTGGTGACATAGGTCGTCTCTGAGAAACTGGAATTTCAGGGGACATAGGACGTTGATTTAAATTTAAGGACCCTTTGTTACTAGATGCACTTACAGAAATTACACGTGGAGCAGGACCACCCTCACTGTTTACACTCGAGTTGGATGACATTTCACTCATGTTAGTTCTAATTTTATTTGCTAAATGGTTAGAAAGACCTATGCCACTATCATTGTCATTCATTTTCTTGTTGTCATCGACAGAAAGAGAATAACTAAATGCACTTCGGTTTGCACTTGATGGTCGATCTCGAACAGAGAATTCACTTGAAACTTTTCC
Organism: Anodontia alba; assembly: GCA_964016985.1. Taxonomy (NCBI): domain Eukaryota; kingdom Metazoa; phylum Mollusca; class Bivalvia; order Lucinida; family Lucinidae; genus Anodontia; species Anodontia alba. The sequence goes on along the minus strand of OZ024823.1, from coordinate 10,238,800 downwards.
TTCAGAAAGACTATTTGCGGGCGGCAGAAATTTACTTGATATTTCCAATGGAGAATTAGAAATGTATTCCATTGATTTATAGTTTCTAGCCCATGAATTAAAAGTAGGTTTAGAGTTTTGAACCGGTGTATAGTATTGTTTTGAATGATGTCCTATCGCATCCGACATTTCACTGCTCATCGAGCCACTATCGAAACCACTGTCAACTCGCGATCCCGGTGCCCTATGAACTATTTTTCGCCTCATGTTTATATTACCCTGTCTCTCAGCATCAGAAATATGACCATCTGTTTCAAAATGGTCGCTTTCAGATTGTGAAGACACAGAGGTAAGTTCGCCGCTAGTAAGAGATGCGTCTGTTTTTCGACTAGTATCGTTGTACAGATAACTGCTAGAACTTTCATTACTGCTAAAACTAGGGAAACGCTTCACACTGACAGGTTTTACTTTTGTAATAGAAAAACTTTCCTTAGTCGGCACCGCTACCTTGAGTATTTCAGATGTATTGTCTTGGGCATCAGATGTATGTGTATGAGTATCCTGAGATTCAATGTTTATTTTCTTTACCGTTGCATACTTTACTGTCAAGTCCTGTTTCTCAACAACTGCAGTGCGAACAGGTCTTTGTATTCCGTTAAAATTGTTTTTACTATGCAAAGCCTTTTTTAGAGCTGATCGTGCTCTGTTTCTTTTAACAAGATTTTGCGATTCCGTAAAAGCTGGGTTTACTTCAGGTTTTCTTGTTTCAGGTTTTTTCATAGGCGTGCGTGGTCTTTTTAAAGGGGCCGATTTGGCTCTATCTAACCGAGGGTCAGTTTCATTCTGCAAGGTCGAAGAACACTTAGCCGAAGTTGACTGACCCTGGTTTCGTCTAAAACTGACTACTTTAACTGACCCACCAGGACTCATAGTATTACTGTATAATTCATCATTCCTAATTACATCGCTATGTTTCAATTTCCCATCGCGCTTTAATTTTTCCTCCAGTTTGAATTCAACTACATTCATTAGCATTTCCCGTTTGTCTTTTGGTACTTGATCAATAGTTATTTGCTTTGCTTTCAGCATTTCATAATAGTCTATAAGTTCGAATTTGGATTTATAAAGCTCATCATATAAAAATCGTTTTGGTTCCTTTTGTCTTTGCATCTTTTTTTCTTGTTCTTTCATAATTTCTTCAACGGTTATAGCACTTCTTCTATATTCAGAAGGCTCAGTCATGCCAGGCAGGCAATCTAATATATCACTTAATTCCTCATCATCGTCGAGATCCTCAGGAGTAGATATAAAAGACCATAAACTAGATCTAGACTCTCCTGACACAGTCTTCTTCAGATTGTGCGAAGCTTTCTTGTTACACTGATGATAATATTGTTCATCAATTATATCCCAAACTTCAGCCTTCGTCTTTTCTTTCTCTTTGCTTCGTGCAGATTTAGGTTGTTTGAAATTATTCTGGGACGTTTCCATATCCTCTTCTTCAATTGCATCAAGATGGCTGTCGTCATCAACAGGTTTAGCCTTAAATACGGACACTGCTGTTTCATTGTTGGTAATGGATTTCAGTATGGAAGTCGGCTTTGATAACCAACTTCCATCTCTACGTTTAGACTGCTTAGCATTAGGATCTGTAACAAATGCTTCGAATGCTTGGGCATTTGTTTGCTTTTCATCTGTTTTGTCGTGCTTTGATTTTCGTGAAAATGACGTTTTTCTTTCCTTTTTGGCCGTCTTTTTACCTGACTCGGTTTCTTTCCTTAATTCTTGAAGTTTTGCATCCATCATAGGATCTGGTGACACGCATCTGTTTGGATCATACATACTCGGAGACAAACTCCGGTTCGGTGATTTTACTCTACTGGGTGACAACACCCTGTCTGTAGATTTGCTTATGTCTTTCCTACTTTTTCTTTGACTTACTTTACTTATTGGTGATCTAACTCTATTTTGACTTAAAGTCTGTTCCACTGAATTAGTACTACCTCTAGGTGACAAAGGTCGAACACGCTCCTCTGGGCTCTGTTTTCGGCGTGGCGCGTTGTATTTAGCAACTTCGTTGTCCTCGTCACTTTCAGAATCAGAATGAACTGTATCTGGGGTTTTAGTTGACTGTCTGTTTGGTATATTAAAATTAGGAGAAGTAGGCCGAGTTTTGTCCATTAAATTTTCTAAAGAGTCATTCCTCGTATGTATTGTAAAAGGAGACATGCATCTTTCAGGTCTTTCATTATAGTACATGTCTTCAGGATGAATACTGTTATACATGCGGTGAGTGTCTTCCAATTCGTATCCATATTGAGCACCGAATTCATCCTCCTCATCTGATATACAGTTTGTTAAATTTAATTTAAGGGGGACGTGTTCAGAATCGTAACTGACGTACCGATTCTGAAATTTCTTCTCACACATTTTACTCACAATTTCAAGTGCAACTAGAGCGAATGATCGTATGTCAGGTAGAAAAAAGTAACGTTTGTCTCTGATGGATTCATCCAAACTCTGTTGTAGTGTACCGTAGATCTGGGCGTCTTCAAAATCGCCAACAGCAGCACGTAAAACCATGCTCTAAAATGGAAATAAAAATTTATTATTTTCAAAAACTCACTAAATATCACTCGAATTAATATGTAAACATTACATTAATAAGTCCATATAATATGTACCACATGTTCTTCCTTAACAGGTTGTGTACTTAGGTGTTTGTAGAAGTCTAAATTATCAAATTTCTAGAATTTTCCCAGCAGGCACATGACGTTAATTCAACGTCGCTTCAACGTCGATGCAACGTCATGACGTTGCATCGACGTTGAGCCGACGTTGTATAAACGCCATGTGCCCGACGGGTTAGTTATTTAAATTATTTCTTTATTTTGTTCGTTTTATATTAGTAACCTTTTTATTGCATAAAATTGTTTTAACTTGCTTTCGACATTTCAAAGATGCTATGGCTTACATAGGTCTAGATAAGCGGGCTAAGAAGATAACTATGCTTCTTATTTCTAAAACAATTATGTTGTGGGTACTTATAAGAAGCGTCTCCGCGACACGCTTCTTATGAGTATCCACATCATTTTTATGTGTTTGTGGAGGAATGAATAAAAATTATCAGTTTTTTTGTTACATGGTTTGGCTTATCTAGAGCCATGACCAAACACAGAAGTGTTAACATAATATATTGCGTTTCATTTCATTGAATTCTTCAGAATTTGAATTACATGTAAACCGCAACACTTTAAGCATAGGTAAAATCAAACACTAAACAGTATTAAGGAGACTGGATACACCTAACAGATGATTGGCCATTTGTAAAAGGGAGATAACTTTTGTGACTTCCTATGAGGTGTCCTGCACGCCAAACCCCTTTCTGAAAAGAGGTCCATTTTGAAAGAAAAGAATTTGCTCCCATGGGTAGCAAATTCTTTCTTTTTAGAGCGGACCCCTTTTCAGAAGGGATGAGAAATATTTTTACAGAGTTAATGTCCCGTGAAAGTGTATGTATTCATCTTACGTCATGTTGACGTTAACAGAAAATTCGGTTCTTACTAATACAGGGTCGGGATCAGCTGGTCACATTTAATACAGCAACTTTACTTTGTGACATCATTCGGACCAAAGTTTGCTCCAAAAAAAAAGAAGTTTTTTCAGGTGATAAACGGGAAAATCTCCATATAAGACGAGTTCTAGATTACTTTTCTTTCTTATTTGTTCATAAAAACATATGTTGTGGTAAAAAAATCTTGATGAGGTGCCGCTGATGAGTACCAACATGTTATGTGAATAAAAAAATAGCTACCTTGATACATGTATCAGTTATTTAGAACTATTACATTAGCCATTGCATTTCAGCATGAAGTATGAGAAATGAGAATTTTTTTGATTATTATGAATAGTAACCATTACCACTCTCTTGATTAATTTAGCAAACGACAAATTGTTGATATTTTTTCTTATTTTTTCCAGAAAATAGGATTTGACATTTCATGCAACTTGTCCCCATGGGATACAATTTGTATGATATGCCAAATCCCTTTTCCTAGAAAAAATATGAAAAATATTTCAAAATGTCGTCTGTTGAAATTTTACCAAGAGTGCTACAATTTAAGCTTTAAAGGTTCCATATTCATCAAAAATAGACACTTTTTATCCAAAAAGGATTTATAAAAATGTGAATACAATCATAAAATGAAGCATCTGACAGTCTGTAAAATTTCAGTTTGGCTCTCGTTCTTGAACTGGATCAAAAATTAAATGATTTTTATTGTGTCTCTGAATTAATGTTGCCAACGTCAATTCAGAGATAATATTGAAAATCATTCTTGTTTGATCCACTTCAAAAACGAGAGACTAACTGAAATTTTACAGGCTGCCAGATGCCACATTTTTTGACCGTATTAATACCATTTAAGACAGACTTATGCAGTAAAAACGTTGCCAAATATAATGAAGAAATTGAAAAGCTGATTGAAAAACAGTAAAATTCTTAATATCCGCCAAATAATGCAAACACATACAGAGCCCTACTTTTGATAGTTAATAAGGGGAACATGAGGATACACATTACATAGGACTGTTAATGATAAAATCCATATTTTGCCATATATAGTATTCATAAAATGTCAACAAATAAAATTATGAGAGAAAGAAACGTGAATGCATGTAACTATATCGGAATCATTTTACGTCCGAAATCTCCAGCTTATCTACACTAAGCTTTGGGACAGACAGGCAGTGTAGCAAATAGTGTACACCCTGATCAGACACCCCATTCTTGCAGCAGAATGTCAATACAGATTTAACACTGTTTGCCATACATCTATCCAATAGTCAGTTTAGGCACATAAACAGGTAGCTAAATAGACGTGTTCATCTTTTAGGATAAGTATGGTGAGGAGTCAACGTATTCCAATATTTAGGGTAAATACAATGCAGCACAGAACTGATTCCCGATAGTGTGTTAAAAATATTTTAACTCTTAAACCGCCAATCACAACAACTGTCGTCTGCTTTGTCATCTGCTTATGATTTTAAAAGTAATTTTTGCAAAAGTGTGGACCCACATTAGACTACTCCTCTAGGAGCAGTCTGATCAGTGTCCACACTGCGTGCCTGTATGCAAAAATAGGTTTGAAAAGTTTGCAAGAATATTCAGCAGACGACATAAAAGGACGACATTTTCAGATGCAGGTTTTCTTGGCGTTTTAAGGGTTAAGATGACCTAATAAAATTGGTAAATTGCCCGCCACTTTTTACATGGACAAATTTTGTAACTTCCTGTTTGCCTCTCTGTACACAGAGTCTCTTCTGAAAAGGTGTCTACTCTGAAAGGAAAGAATTTGCTCCCAAAGGGAGCAAATTCTTACCTTTAAGAGTAGACCCCTCTTCAGAAGCGAAGCAAGAACAATTTTGACACAGATGCATCCCCTGAAAGAATGTCCATTCCACTTACTCAAAATTATAAAAGTAACAATGATGAAAGATTTTTCACATGCATCGGTTCTCTTTTATCCTAAATCCTGGGCTACATTCACCCATTTATTCCGAGTCGACTTTTCTACCACAACATTCTGGGCCGGTCCATTTCCAATAGAAAGGGTGTCTGGTTAGGTTTTATTATTACTATGGTTTATAAATATCCCTGTATTTAATGTAAAGAGTATAGACCCGGATTAGACGCCGCATTCTGCGGCGTCTGATCTGGATCTACACTCTTTGCCAATTTCCCTTTTATGGGACGCTAGGTATAAACGGGTTTATTCCTTTGCAAGCTGGTTTTAAAATTTAATCCAGTCTTTTTTCTACCTGTTAGTGTGTCTAAAACTACTGGATCAGTTGCTAATAATGTAGACGCTGACAACACGCCGCGATTTGCGGTGTTTAGTCTTATTCTTCACTGATTGTTTAAGGGCGTATGTCTATATACTTAGAGTAGACGGCAGTATATTGCAGTGATTGTCATTGAACATTTTTTTCGCCTCTGATTTGCAATTAATATCTCGGAATGACTGTTGCCAGACATCTGGCAGTAGCAAATTATCGAGAATTTGTTGTTGTTAGACATCTGGAAGTAACACAATATTGAGAAATTTGCTGCTACCAGACGTCTGGCAGTAGAAAATATTCGTCTAATTTGCTACTACCAAACATCTGGTGTAATAGTTGAATAGTCGTGTTGTAGTTTTAGACTGGTGAATTAATACGATTGGAAGGGTTAAATGAAAGAGGATATGATCGAATGGAGAAAGTGAAAAATATGAATTGAAAAAAAAATAATTTACAAATAGCATTCGCTATTTGATAGAACATTGTTTTGACTGGTTGGCAAGTTTTGAACAGGTACAATACCTGTTTTCAAACTACTTACACTATCAATTGCCTACTTGCTCTAATTTACGACCACTTTTACAATAAGGAAGAATCCTAATGATTCACAATTTCACAATTTCAAAACGGGGAATAAAAAGGGCCACGGCATCCGAAAACGTGTCTTATGGCATACGCGGACAGTGAATGGCTAGATCAGCCTGCGCATCCGCTCAGTCTGATCAGGGCCTTCTCTGCCCGAAAATAGAATCATTGGATACTACAGAATGTATAAATGGAAAGCAGCAAAGACCCGAAGAACACTTTACGCAGTCGCATTTTGCGCATGGTCGAAGGCACTTTTTCGCATGACGCGGTCCAAATACAACTAGTGTTGCAAATCGATCTCTCTTTTACCTCTTTACAAAATTGTTTTCTTCCACTACCTAGATTGGTCAAAGTCTGTTTGATCAAAGTTTCAATACCGCAGTTTTAAAGTTTATTGTAATGACAAAGAACGCAGACCCTTACCAGATCCCAAGAGGAAGAGGAAACCGACAAATCTAAACAAGCACAAACCGAACAAACGTTCGAAAAGCACTAAGATTAGCTCTCTCTTCCCCAAGCGAGGTAATCGCAATACTAAAAGGACTGAAAAACACAAGAACAAAATGACACACGGAAAGACATACAACAAATCGCCTCGTAGAATAAACCACAAAGCAACAAAGAGTAAGACTAACACCGGGACCACCGCCTTAGAACGGTCGGTAGAGCAAACCACCGGGGGGTTTAAAAGCACTTTTACAGCTACCTAACTTCACCCTGGGCCCCGATGCAACTCTTAATACAGAAATACACTGTACATAAAAATTCGGTTCGCATAACTCGTGAAAAATCAGTCAATACATATAATGAATAATGGGTCTAAGACTGAAATATTAATTAGCTACATGATTATTATAATGCGAATGATGTACACAAATCACTTTGCAAAAACATGGTTATATAAAACAGTTATAATTATGCTGTATACATTGTATTAGCCACAGCGTGAAAAAAAATGTATCTGTGACATATGCACCCAGCGAAGATTCAAAGCACCCTGCGCATGGACAGTCTGAAATGAGTCTTCGCTAGGCGCCCTTTTACGTAGTCAAGTATCCTAGGCCACTTACGACGGACAATGAAGTCTCTGATCAGACAGAACGGATACGCAAGCTCAAACAGAGCATTCGCTTTGTGCACTTAACACTTAGATCAATTAAATACATATTTTTTATATAATATTGTCTGTTATGCAATAAGCATATCTGTATTTTATAATACATCAGGCTTTGTCCTGTTTGCAATGATATTAGCCATCACGAAAACATACCTATATAATTTGGACCCCATTAAACCCCACTTTTATATAATAAAACTGGGGTTTACAGGGGTACACACTATTTTTCATTTTTCTGCTCAAAACATAGATTGTGGGTACTCGTTAGAACCGCCTCGGCGAGGCGGTTCTAACGAGTACCCACAATCTATGTTTTGAGCAGAAAAATGAAAAAAATATCAGATTTTTTTTCAGTTTTTTGGTGGTGAGATGTTCAATATATTTGAACAGGCGTGTTTTCGTAATGGTTACATATATAAAATCAAAAGCAATGAAGCAGTTTCTACTAAGATCCCTTAAAGCAGACAATAACTATTCTGACTTGCATGATGGAACTGATGACATCCGGGCATTAACGGTTAAAATATTTAGAAACAAGCGTTACCACTTCATTACTAGGTACTGGGTACATGTAGATATGTCGCACTAAACTATGTTATACAATCTTTTATATTTGGTATCAAGCACTGCAGTGAAATAACTAAATAAACATGCATATTAAGCTCTCTTTATACGGCCAAATATTCTCTATTTTTTTTTTTTTTTTTTTTATTTTTTTTTTTTTTTTTTTTGCCCCAGATAGAATGTTAAAGAAACTTCAATAAACATGTTACTTTTAAAATACGGCAAATATTTATCAAAGTAAATGTGAAAAAGAACCATTGCCCAGTCCTCAACAACGAATACCAAACTCTTTGATACATAATTTGTGTCAAAGTTCACGTTTATATGAGCAAAGTTTCTCGGTCAATCTTTACTACCTGTGAAAAAAAAAAAAAAAAAAAACAACTAAAAAACAACAAACAAATAAAAAACTATACAATAAACTCATCGAAATATTCCGCAATATAAACTCATCGAAATATTCCTATAGCGGGCACATGACGTTTATACATAGAGAATAGTGAATACCAGAAAAGTTTTCATCGAGTGTAATGACAACATCAGTATTTTCACGAGTGCGAAGCGCGAGTAAAAATTTGAACGTTTTTAATTACACGAGGTAAAAATATTTATGGTATTTACTTCAAAAGAGTAAATATTCCTTTTTATTTTATTATTTCTATAATTAATTGTTTCTGACGAAACAAGTCGCCAAACAAAAAGTGAACGTTGTGACATCGACGTTCAGTGCCTACCATATAAAGCGCTAGAGAGACCAAACAAAATTTTCGTCAAATCAAAAAAAAAAAAAAAAAAAAAAAAAAAAAAAAAAAAAAATATATATATATATATATATATATATATATATATATATATATATATATATATATATATATATATATATATATATATATATATATATATATATATATATACTGCACTAAACTGTTCCTCATCTTCTTATTAAGAAAATGACAACACACACTTGAGAGTTTTCTTCAGAAAAAAAAAATATATAAATAAATAAGAATTTATATGCGTTCAAACAAAGTGGACATTTGCATCTGTTCGGATAACAATGCAGACGTATTCCGAATAGAGTAATGAAAATAACACAGTCGAAATATTTTTCACATATGAAGAAATATCGATATGTTTTTTCATTTGTAAAAATATAATTTTTATTCATTTCGGTTGCATTGACATTAATGAGACTTTTTATTTTACTGCAGGCGGTGATATACATTGATTTCACCGCCTGCAGTAAAATAAAACGTCACATTAATGTCAATGTAACCTCATGACGTTTATACAACGTCGAATTAACGTCGATGCAACGCCATGACGCTGCGTCGACGTTAATACAACGTTGCTTAAATGTCATGTGCCCTCCTGGTTATATGCATGTGGTAACGTTTACTGGAAGAATAAAATTTGCTCGTGTGAGACTGAACTTTGTCACAGAACGTGTTACTAGTCACTAGTCACAGAAAATATGATAATGCTTCTTTATCTACTCACATTTTCTCTATAGAGTTTGTTCCCATAAATCTGAATTTTTATTTTATTGAAGGGGGTGAAATCAGTGTATATCAGAAATATCTGTCCGTGGCAAGATTTCTAACGGTATTAATGTCGAATGTCTGAAAAAGATGTTTACCTAAAACTTAGCATGTTCAATTATGACGTGCAAAAACGAGGTGCATGTGTGTGTGTGTGTGTGTGTGTGTGTGTGTGTGTGTGTGTGTGTGTGTGTGTGTGTGTGTGTGTGTTTACCTAAAACTTAGCAAGTTCAATTATGACGTGCAAAAACGAGGTGAGTGTGTATGAGGGGGTGGGGGGTGGGGGGAAAGGGCCTCTCCAACATTAGGTGCCGGCATATTTTGTATGTTTGTTGGAAGTTAGCTCACAATTGAAACATTTCAGGTAGTGTCAGAGACTTCAGGACATCAAATTTAATTGGTTACATACTATCCTCAAAGTCCGATTGGGCTATGGGAACTAAATAAATCTATCCTATTCCATAAAACTACAAAAATTGAGCATTTCATTCTATGACAGTATTTGTCCCACTTTCTTGAGAATCAATGTGTTGTCAAAATGCAGATGGTCTTTAACCCTTCTCTTGCTGAACACGACATGCCCTGTCTTAGCAAACAGTGTAGCTCCAGATCAGTTGGCTTCTGAAGATCTGGCTCTGCACTATTTGTCATTAAATATGTTCATTTCTATCAAAAATCCGGATCAAATAATCTGAATGGCTGGAAATAAGAAGTGGGCGCGGCGTCCTAATTTATTCAGCAAGGCAAGGGTTAAGACATGTTTGACTGTAGTGTTTTTGTCCATTTCCCAGCAAATATTGAGATGAGACAGACATTTTCATTCAAATCGTCAAAAAGAAGCTGAATGAAATCGCTAGTCCTGTGTTCTGATAAATACCCGAGCCTGTTCATGTGGAAATGTCTCCGGGACATATGTGAAATTGATATCCCATATTAGTCTGCGTACGTGCGTAGATGGATCAGGGGCCGGCCTCGGTGGCTCAGTTGGATGCGCCGTCCGACTGGAGACCAGGAGGTCGCGGGTTCAACCCCCGCCGAGGTCGGCAACATTCTTTCGTGGAGATTGATCATGAAATATTTTCTATGGTCATTCTCTCCCTTCCGCTCATTCAAGAAGGGCAGTTGTCGGTTTCTGGCGAAAGAATGTGCACAATACTGATTAACCGCTTAGAGGATTGAGCCTGCCCAGTAAACGTGTAGTTAGGTAAACTGACCGCGCTCGACATGACCCCATTAGGTTGACTGGGCCGAAAAACCTCAACACACAAAAAAAAAAAAAAAAAGAGATGGATCAGGGTATTTTCTCATCACGAAAACATACCTATATAATTTTGACCCCCTTAAACCCCACATTTATATAGTAAAACTGGGGTTTACAGGGGTATACATTATTTTCCTTATTTCTGCTCAAAACATAGATTGTGGGTACTCGTTAGAACCGCCTCGGCGAGGCGGTTCTAACGAGTACCCACAATCTATGTTTTGAGCAGAAATATGAAAAATTTCAGAATTTTTTATCTGAAAATTTTCGTTTTATGGTGGTAAACGTTTCAGTATATTTGAATAGGCATGTTTTTGTAATGTGTCTGATTAAAAATCGTCGGCAAATATAGACTATACTATGTTGACGTATAACAAAGGCACTGATAATACTATGCGCATGCGCAAGTTGAAACTGGCCTTCGTTTTTTCGGACTATATGCCGGAAGACCCGTGGCTCAGCTTTGAAAAATAAAGCGAATAATACTCTATATACGCGGGAATATCGGGGTGGGTGTAGGGGGGGGGGGGATATAGGGTTATATTTTAAGAAGCGGCAATCCAGTGCGCGAATGGCGTTTATACACGTCACATTAACGTCGATGCAACGCATTGCATCGACGTTAATACGACTTTGCATCAACGTCCTGTGCTTGCATCGACGTTAATGAGACGTTGTACCAACGTCTTGTGCCCGCTGGGAATTCGTCTAATCCGGAAAATGCCAGCTCTGTTATAAATAACTTAGTCTTACGAAACGTTAAAGCGCGTGTATTGAACCTTGAGGAAAAGAAACAATACTGAAAAAAAAAAAAAGATATCCACAGCAGTTCCCAAGATATAATGATTCATAATAATGTATAATTATAAGTTCTGAATTTATAGGCTTACCCATGAAGATACACACATGTATAAGGTAACACACAATTTTGGAAATGATAAAATTCATTAAAAAGTGTGAAATATCAATTTGTAATCTTATCTCCTAATCAGAGCAGGCATTTCCTGGAACTTTTCAGAATTTTCAAAATGGTTTATTCATTTCCAATAAATGTAGGGTATAGGTATAGGGTGGGTGCAAAAATCGTACAGGTTAAAAATGGCTTTAATGTTTTACGGATACACCCTACCGGTATACCGACTGCTACATGAGAAAATGGTATTACATTACAAAAACACGCCTATTCAAACATACTGAAAATTTTACCACCAAAACATGAAAATTTTTAGACAAAAAATTCTGACTTTTCAGATTTCTGTTCAAAACATAGATTGTGGGTACTCGTTAGAACTGCCTCGGCGAGGCGGTTCTAACGAGTACCCACAATCTATGTTTTTGGGCAAAAATAAGAAAAATAATATATATCCCTGTAAACCCCAGTTTTACTATATAAAAGTGGGGTTTAAAGGGGTCAAAATTATATAGGTGTGTTTTCGTGATGCATGGCAATATATCAAGGGAATGAATGTTCAAATGTGATATTATGATTTCAGAAACCCAATAACTTGTGAACGTGGAATTAAACACATCAAACAAGTTAAAATTAGAGCGAACCACTCCTGGGATGATATTAATGAGCCTTGTCAACAAAAACGTGACTTAATATATCAATAGGTACATGCCGACGCAGTCTGAGCGGACACTGATGAGACTTGGTGAATGCACAGGATGATCAAAACAGATACATTTCGTATATGCTTGAAAACTCGCTTGACGCGTGACACTGGGATGACATTCAGATCATGGTTGTATCTTACATGTAACGTTTAGCATGCTGGGTAAAAAAAAGTCAGCAGCCGACATTTTTTGATATTCTTTTTATTTTTCTTAGAAAATAGACTTGGATATTTTATGAAAATTGTCTCCTAGGCTTTTATATTTTGTTCAATTTGCATGAAATTGTCAAAAGATATTTTTTTCTAGGAAAATAAGAAATAAGGAGTCAATTTTCTAGGGAAAATTAGAAACAAATCGTTATTTTGTCGTGTGCTGAAATTAGTCCAGTGAATGGTAAGGGTTAATTAGACCTACATGTATGTAAAACGTTGACCTAATATTATATGTTCTCTGTTAAAGATTACGATTATTAAAAGCTTTAAAGCATCTATCTGTGTACTTTAGAAATATAAACATTTTTGAAATGTATTATTCTAATTTTGCTAAAAAAAAAAACAAGAAAACGGTTGTATGTAGCACGCACTGAGGGAATGTTAGTTTTAATGTGCATACGTGTAAACCATTCAATACACCCAGAATTACTTACTCTTCGATTCTTCATTGACTTCGTCTGGTCATTTTAAAATAAACAATAACAATAAACATATACATATCTGTCAAACCCTAAACCGTTACATGCTTGAACGCCCAGATAAGTATGCGTGTATGTACAGGGTTGCAGTGTAGTCATTTCCGTGCCCTGGCTCACATTACGAAAACACGCCTATTCAAATATATAGAAAATTTCACCTCTAAAAACTGAAATTTTTCAGATAAAAAACTGTAATATTTTTCATATTTCTGCTCAAAACATAAATTGTGTGTACTCGTTAGAACCGCCTCGACAAGGCGGTTCTAACGAGTACCCACAATCTATGATTTGAGCAGAAATAAGAAAAATAATGTATACCCCTTTATACCCCAGTTTTACTATATAAAAGTGGGGTTTAAGGGGGTCAATATAATATAGGCATGTTTTCGTGATGAAATGCAGAATTATTGAAGTCTCATTTAAAATTGTAGCAGAATACGTGTACAGAGCGAACTATTTTTGTATTATTTCTCCGAGAAAATAAAGCTTGACAATTAATTTAAATTGTCTGAGTAGCAGGCGATTCACATGGAATGTAAAGCTTTTCTTGGAAAAAGTAAAACAATAGTATCACGATGTCTTACAATGTATATTGTTACTTAACGCTTAGCATGCTGAGGAAACAATTTAGCCGACGACATTTCGAAATAGTTTTCTTTATATGTCCCCTATTAAATAAGGTTTGACATTTCATGCAAATCGACTCCTGAGGATAAAATTTGCATGAAATGTCAAATCCTATTATATGGGAAAAATAAGAAAAATATCATTAATTTGTCATCTGCTCGTGCTAAGACTTAAATTTGTGTTTTAACATATTACATGTAATTCAATCAGCATGTAGTTTAAATATAGTAATTCAGTCGGCATATAGAAAATCCGTACAAATGCGAGATGTGGGCAGTGAAAGCGAAGACTAGCCTGCACTCACACGTGTAAATAAACCTTCAATTAATGCAGTACATGGTATGTGTAAAATAGAATGCCCTGATTACCATTCCATTACGAAAACATGCCTATTCAAATATATAGACAATTTCACCATCAAAAACTGAAAATTTTCAGATAAAAAAACTCTGAATTTTTTTTCAAATTTCTGCTCAAAATATAGATTGTGGGTACTCGTTAGAACCGCCTCGCCGAGGCGGTTCTAACGAGTACCCACAATCTATGTTTTGAGCAGAAATAAGAAAACTAATGTATACCCCTGTAAACCCCAGTTTTACTATATAAAAGTGGGGTTTGAGGGGATCAAAATTATATAGGCATGTTTTCGTGATGATAAACACACAGAATGTTCTGGGTTTTCGATATGTTGTTTGTCCTAACCCTTCCTTATCCTTGTACGCCATTCTATACTCGAGTTAACCCTTTCACTCTTGAATTTATGAGATGGACTCTTCCATCTTTGAATATGGACAAATCTACTGTTGAAAATAGGGATGTCAGTTAAAATTCAAGAATCGAATGGCAAATAGTGTAGATCCAGATGAGACGGCTCGTTATGAGCCGTCTCATCTGGATCTACACTGTTTGCATATGCATATGTGTTGGTCTGCAGGCTTAAAAGAGTAAAGCAGAAGAAAACATACTGGCAAATATAATATTGATGCACACCGTGATTGAAGGCTTCATGCACTCAGCGAAAGTATGGAACCAGCATTCGCATTACCATAGTCTGGTCAGAGGCTTCTCGTGCTCACGGATATGTTTTACAGTATCCATTACTTCTGTAATTATAAATCGAAGATTCTGATCAAACTATGCAGATGCGCAGGCTGTGTGAACCTTTGTTATTTGCATATGCCATAAGGGTCATTTACCCATGCTGTGAAACAAGCATTTTAAGGAGGCAGAATACACGTGGTATATTTTCCGCCATTTTGTACAATGTATAAGGAAGACAATATTTGTGACTTCCTGTTTGCTTTCCTCACACCATCCCCTTCTAAAAAGGGATCTACTCTAAAAAGGGGTCTACTCAAAAGGGGTCTACTCTAAAAGGAAAGAATTTGCTCCCGAGGGGAGCAAATTCTTTCCTTTTAGAGTAGACCCCTTTACAGAAGGGAGGCAAAAAATTTTTGACAGACTCGCTACCCCATTCCCCCTTAATTATGGTTTGGAAATAATTTAAGACAAACTTTTATATCGCGGGTTTTACATGCAAAGTTTTGGCGCCAAGTTCTTTTTTCTCTCTCTCTCTCTCTCTCTCTCTCTCTCTCTATTTGATTTACAGAGGACTGAAAATTAAAAGTACCTGTAAAGAGCCTTTAAGATAAATGCAAGAGGAAGTGAGGTTGCTATGAAGAATATTCTCATGATGGAGGTAGAAAAGTCCTTCCGCTATGTCATGAATGATCATGCGCTGACATGGTTCCGGAAGCGGAAGTTCCATTTTTTGTAGAAACGTCTGTAGTGTACCACCATTAGTTAGTTCCAAACAAATTATCCTGAAATGGAAGGATTATTGTCAGGAAAATATGAATATGAGCACTATAGTTTATGCTTTGGCAAATTCAAGTTCAGTCAAACTGAGACTGCTCTTTGTCTACTCCCACGGGCGTTTGATTGTGCTCCAGCGGCAATTTATGAAATGTCACTGGTCCAATGCTATATAATTAACGTTATTATAGCCAAGTAAAAGCTTTCACAAACATGCTAGGCCTACGCTTACCACATTGTTCTAGCTTTTGTTCTGTTATGTATTTCCATACGATCCTCTTGCAGACTAGTTTGTGATCGCAGCAGTTGTCTTTAAGTTCTGGTGTGAAGGCCGTAAAACTTCACCCCGTACTTTGATCTAGATATATATCATTAACTTTTCTGGTCCTTTGGGACTGTAATTCTTATATAACATGCGAAAAAAAAAGTAACGCTCACGGAGTTCATTCCGGGATTTCTTGAAATTAATATAAGGGTCACTGATAAGGCCTATTTGGCCGAAACTAGCTAACTTGATACGTCAGCTGTTTTCGGTTGTCAGTTTGTTCATTGCTCTAAAGGGTCATTCCGTTTAGAATCTATTTAAGGCTAATATATGTATGCTTTACTGTAGATTCAGCTATTCGATGCGCAGTGCAAGAAAACATTGGTGCCATATGAGGACAACAAAACCCTAGATGATCCTGCTCACCAATACCATCTAATTAAGACCTTCTAGAGATAAATGACACTGACGGGACTGTGCGAGTGGGCAGGCTAGTCTAGGTCTTCGTAGCCGCATACAAGTATGGCATAAAACCATATACTTGCGATGCCAAAGCACCGGACCTTAAACGCTATGCATTTTAACATAGTAAGTCATATTTCAGGGCAGTTGTCAGCTTCTCACGAGAGAATATGCACATTACCGGTCAACCGCTTAAGGACTAAGCCACTCGACATGACCCCGTTGGATTGACCGGGTCGTAAAGCCTCCACACAAACACATTTTTTTTTTCAGAACCAAACACGGGGCGGTTCTGAAATATAAATTCAACAGGTTTAACCTCAATAACACAGTGAAACCCACTTACATGTATGACAGAATAGCAAACAGTGCACAGCAAGATCAGACGCCGCATTCGGCGGCGTCTAATCTGGACCCTCACTGTGTGCTCAGGGCTGTCTTTCCAAATACTTTGGGATAAAAACTATAAACTTCATTTCTGGAATCCTCTCTTATTACCTGGAATCACTGGTGATTATCTCCCCTGATATTAACGTCATTGTCTCGTAATAGGGATTTGAACTGTTTGTCCAGAGACATTGAATGAGACTTGGATGCTGAGCCCGTCTTAGCATACCCAGCATGACAATTTCCTGAGCCCAGGACTTCAAATGACTGACCCCGTATACCTTCAGCATCCCCCGTTTTGTAGCACCCTTGCCGATCGCCCATGTTGCTTTCATACGAAGTTTACCCTTGGCCTGAAACAAAAATAAATGATGAAATCAACATCATGAAATATTTTCTGTATTAAATAAGTTTACCTCTTATTTCTCTGGGGCTAAGGTAATATGCACATGTAGTACTAAATGGAACATTAAACTCATGGACAATAGGATGGAACAAGAATGATTCCACAGCTTGGGACCACAAAGTAATAAAAGAACAGTACGAAAAAATATACTGAAAATTTCACCACCAAAGATTGAAAGTTTTTAAATAAAAATTCTGATATTTTTCATATTTCTGCTCAAAACATTGATTGTGGGTACTCGTTAGAACCGCCTCGCCGAGGCGGTTCTAAAGAGTACCCACAATCTATGTTTTTGAGCAGAAATAAGAAAAAATAATGTTTACCCCTGTGAACCCCAGTTTTACTATATACAAGTGGGGTTTCAGGGGGTCAAAATTATATAGGTATGTTTTCGTGATGAACGAACAAACATATCAGAACCATCGCCTTAGAACGAACGGCGGTTTTAACCACTGATGGTGGGGGAGTTTAATCAGTTTTGCAGGGTCTAAGTCTTCACCCCATGTTCTGATATTATTAGAAATTGCAAACATGAACCACACTCTTCAAACATAACAAAAAGAATGCAAAAAAAAAAAAAAAAAAAAAAAAAAAAACTAAAAAAAAACAAACGAGAATTTAAGCTTTTACAAGCTCCTAATCTTCACCCTCGGTGCCAACATTATTCGAAATACTTTAAATGGTATTAAAATAATTGTGATGAACCAAAGATCAGTGCGCATGACGATAAATATATACACTGGCATCTGAGAACAGACAACCACTAGCTGACAAGCGGTGTACACTTTGATATGTAAAGTTTTGACAAAACCAAAAGTTTGGAGTTGTTTTATATGTCTTATTTCACCATATTAAAATTCGGAGAATTTCATATGCTTAGGTTATAATAAAAAAAGTTTTATCGAAATAACTGGGAAAATAAATCTAGTGTATTCTATTGTTTTTTTTGTTGTTTTTTTTTTTCTTTCTTTCTTTTAAAGAGTCACGACTAGAGGTATTTTTTATAGTGTTGAAGGGAAAATCACACTCCATTCATATTTTCATTGGTGTTTTGCTAGTATTAACCGGTCAGTATAAATACGTTGGGACAATAAAGCTAGGTTCACATGTTCACACTGTTGCTACAGAAAATACTCGAGATGGATGGAAAGTGACCAAAATCGATGTGGTTGTCTATTTGACAAAGTTGTGGACTATTTGACTATTCACTAATGAAAATAAATAGAAATTAAACAAAATGATAAAACTTGATAAATTCCGGAGCATATGCATTGTGATTCCAAGAACATTAAGATCCTATAATTAAACTACAAACTCCGACGAATAATTTGAATTTATTTTCATTAATCAAACAGTCTGCAGCTTTGTTAATCGACCTCCTCATAAATTTTTGTGGCTTTCCCAAAATCCCAATACTTTCTGCAGCAACAAAAAAAATACGCATATATATCGTTAAAAGTCCCAAATTGCTGATATGGACTGGTTTCTACTAGCAAAACCGATCAAAACTGAGGGAACTATGATTCTTTTTCTTCACCAATGTGAAAATCATTCCAGTCATGACCATTTCTATAAACTGTTTTTTTTTTTTTTTTTTTTTTTTTTTTTTTGTTTTTTTTTTTTAAAAAAGATAAAACCATCACGAAAACATGCCTTTATAATGTTGACTCCCTTAAACACCACTTTTATATAGTAAAACTTGGGTTTACACGGGTATACATTATTTTCTTTTCTTTCTGTTCAAAAACATAGATTGTGGGTACTCGTTAGAACCGCCTCGGCGAGGCGGTTCTAACGAGTACCCACTATCTATGTTTTGAGCCGAACTTTGAAAAATATCAGATTTTTTTTATCCGAAACTTTTCATTTTTTGGTGGTAAAATTTTCATTGTATTTGAATAGGCAAATTTGTAATGTGCAGACTGAATCACATAATGTTGCAAAATTTGTTAGATTTTAGTACGCGTGATTTCATTGCAAAATTATATTTGTAATTAAAAACTGAGTTTATACAATGACAATCATATATTTGTTGGTTGTTTTGCCTCATGAATAGGACTAAGCAAGTCATGGTGAAGATGTGTACGAAACAACTCGGTAAAACGTTAGGCGACTGTGTGTAAAAGATGAAGCGAGATCAAAACATGAATTCTGCTACATGCACGTGTATAAGACACTTTTCACTAAATGTGTGCCCTTCGGCAACCAAATTAATCAACACCGTATGTTTAAGTTTACTTCTACATGTCCGTTATCTACGAAAATCAATTTCAAGTTTATGACTTTTACATAAAGCTTGCCAATATGATAATATAAGCCATTTTGTTATATACCGATATTTGATATGTCAGTATAGGCACATTATCGATAATATCATTGAACGCTTAGCATGCTGAAAAAAAAATCAGCTGACGATATTTTGAAATATATTTCTTATTTTCCCAGAAAATAGGCTTTGACATTTATGCAAATTTTCTCCTAAGAGACGATTTGTATACAATGTCAAAGCACAATTCCTGGGGAAAAAATAGAAAAAATATCAAGTTGTCGTCTGCTGAATCTGCCCAGGGAGTTGTAAGAGTTAAGTAACCCAGCTTTATCAAACGGAATAAATTGAGCAAATCATGACTGAAATCAAACAAGGGTCCAAGTGCATACATAAACATTCAAATTACATTTCAAAATTTAAAGTCCTCAATCGACTTTGATCTAAGTTTCTTGTTCTGATATTCTGAGGTCAAAAACATTAATTTGATTAAAGTTTGATTATTTCAGGTGCGTAATATCTGGTTAAAACATATTTATATCCAAAATGTTTACATATGCAACACATACAAAAATACAACAATATGATTAGAACGAAAGCATAGAGCTTATTAAGTTCTTTTCCTGTATAGTATTTGTGAAAGCCGCATCCTTTCTTGCACTAATACACAGTTTTATGTCATCATTACGAAAACATGCCTATTCAAATATACTGAAAATTTTAGCACCCAAAAATGAAAATTGTCAGATAAAAAAATTCTGATATTTTTCATATTTCTGCTCAAAACATAGATTGTGGGTACTCGTTAGAACCGCCTCGACGAGGCGGTTCTAACGAGTACCCACAATCTATGTTTTCGAGCAGAAATAAGAAAAATAATGTATACCGCTGTAAACCCCAGTTTTACTATATAAAAGTGGGGTTTCAGGGGGTCAAAATTATATAGGTATGTTTTCGTGATGTAACCCAGCGAAGTTGCATCGACGTGGAGGCGACGTTGCATAAACGTCATGTGTCCGCTGGGGATAAAAAACAACTGTTTCGACATACGTGTATAGAGACTTATTGTAACCTGGTACATGTATAGGCCTTCTCTTTTCACGTGTGGCGGTTTATTTCATATATCGGGTACATGTGCAGGCTTGTAGCTTAAAATAATCACTCTAGGCTGCATAACAGGGTTACACGCTACCTTTAAAAGTGACGCATCCTCTAATTTCAGAATATTTCAAGTTAAAGATATTGCTGTGATGAAAAACTTGCTAAAACCGTATTTAAATATTCTTATTGGTTCCGAAGTTACATACATTAAAAGTTGTAGTAACTTGTATTGCTATTTATAGATGTAGTTTAGTAACAGATCTATCTTTCACAATTCTATGACATCATTGATTCTTTTGAAAACTTTATTTGCTATTTAAATTTTATTTAAATCCCAATAATTTTATTCCAGACTTGCTTATTATATATATTGCTACTGAATATTTAGACTTTATATTTCAAGCTAGTACTTTTTTTTGAATAATGAAAACTGATTTAATTGATCTTTCAACTATTATAAATGCAGGATACAGATCGCTACATGGTGAAAAAGAAGCTTACCTAAAATAAATAAATTGTTGCAAATTACAATCCGAAAAATAACAACAAGAAATTTCAATAAAATAATTGCAAAGATGTAATTCAGATTAACTTTAAAGTTTTACTTTATTTATTTATATTTTTTTAAGTAAAATTTCATTTAACTCTTTCACTACCACAGGCGACAATAATAGGTTTTTGCAAACAGCATAGCTCCAGATGAGACGGCTCAATGAGCTGTCTCATCCGGATCTTCGCTGTTTGATATTCAGTCTATCAACTTTACACATACACGTCTTTCCAAGCGATAGTTTGTTAAAATAATAAAACATCACGAAAACATACCTATGTAATTTTGACCCCCTTAAACCCCACTTTTATATAGTAAAACAGGGGTTTACAGGGGTATACATTATTTTTTCTTATTTCTGCCCAAAACATAGATTGTGGGTACTCGTTAGAACCGCCTCGACGAGGCGGTTCTAACGAGTACCCACAATCTATGTTTTGTGCAGAAATATGAAAAAATATCTGAGTTTTTTATCGGAAAATTTTCAGTTTTTGGAGATAAAATTTTCTATTTATTTGAATAGGCGTATTTTTGTAATGAAAAGCAGACGATAAATGTCGTCTGAAACTTGGCACCGAAAGAGTTAGACATGAAACCGATTATGAAAATGTATAAGCACTGCAGCTCTACATATAAACATAGAAGATGCATACATTTATGGAAATTAAACTTTTTAAAACATTTTTAAATCATTCCTAAGAATAAATGGCGTCATTGGTTTCTCGTGACTTTCAATAATTGTGTAAGTATTTGGAATATTTCAGCAGGGTTCTTAAGACTGGAGTCTTTAGCTATATGTCTTTCTTTTCAGCATATATACAACCAAACATGATATTAAGGAGTGCGTCTACTTTAACATAATCAATATCAACACCATATCTTCAAACGATGTACCAAAAATGAATGTCCGTTACAAAAGCTAACCCTCCCCCCGTCCCCGACACACACACACACCAAACCATCACCCCCTCACCTCTACAAGCCAGCACATTAAAACGAACCGTGTCATGTGAAAATGTACCAGCAAATTCAGCAGACGATAAATTGATAATTTCTTATTTTTCCAAGAAAAAATACATTAACATTTTCTTTGGAGACAATTTGCATGAAATGTAAAAACCTATATTCTGGGAAAACTAAGAAAATATTGTTACATTGTCAATTGCTGAAATTTTATCCAGCATGCTGAGCGTTAAATACTAAAATATAACGTTTAAACAGCATTACGAAAACACGCCTATTCAAATATTTAGAAAATTTCGCCTCCAAAAAACTCAGTAAAATTTAGATAAAACCCCCGATATTTTTCATATTTCTACTCAAAACATAGATTGTGGGTACTCGTTAGAACCGCCTCGGTGAGTTGGTTTTAACGAGTACACACTTTTCCAGCAAAAATAAGAAAAATAATGTATACCCCTGTAAACCCCAGTTTTACTATAGAAAAGTAGGGTTTAAGAGGGTCAAAATTATATAGGCATGTTTTCGTGATGTACATGCAACTGGAACTTATTCAAATATTGCCTAAATGACGACATTATTCAGCCAACTTAGTAAGCTTAATACAACTCTCTGGACTAATTCAACAGACGACACTCTGATTATTTATTTACTCAGAAGATAGGCTTTGATTCCATGCAAATCGTCTATTTTCCGGAAAAAAATAAGAAAAAATATTTCGAAATATCGTCTGCTGGACATCACGAAAATCGCCTATATAATTTTGACCCCACCCCCTTAAACCCCACTTTTATATAATAAATCTGGGGTTTACAGGGGTATACATTATTTTTTTTATTTTTTTCTTAAAAACATAGATTGTGGGTACTTGTTAGAACCGCCTCGCTGAGGCGGTTCTAACGAGTACCACAATCTATGTTTTGAGCAAAATTATGAAAAATATCAGATTTTTTTATCTGAAAATTTTCAGTTTTTTGGAGGTGAAATTATCTTTTTATTTGAATAGGCGTGTTTTCGTAATGAATTTTATCCAGCAAGCTAAGCATTAGAGTGTAAATAGTATATGCAAAAGGAACTTATCCAAATATCGCCTAAATAACGGCAGTACTCTGTCACATTATTAAAAGTAATTCGAAAGAAAATATTAGTTTTTGAAAGTGGATCAAGGTAAATATATAAAAGAACTAAATTAAACAAAACATGGGCTTCATAATATTGAGAGGGGTTAGGAACATGTGTATGACCCTTGAAGTAGTTTTGGCAATAAAAGAAACCATTCCTTGAAGTTAAAACAGAGCGAAGATTGCTCTAACCGTTATCACTCTCTGGGCTAATTTAGCAGACAAAAATGTTCAGTATGTTGTTTCTTATTTTTCCCAGAAAACAGGTTTTGACATTTTAAGCAAATTGTCTCAAATGGAGACAATTTCCATGACATGTCAAAACCTGTAATCGAGACAATTTCCATGAAATGTCAAAACCTGTTTTCAGGATCGGGGACAATTTGCATGAAATGTCAAAACCTGTTTTCTAGGAAACATAAGATAAAATTTTTCAAACTGTCATTTGCTGATTTTTTTTACCCAGAGCGCTGGGCATTTCTACAGCTCACTGTTAGGGGCGTATTATACAAGGTCAACAACAGCACCTAGCTCGGACAGGTGTGGAGACATTATAAATGTGTATATCCTTAAATAATAAAACAAGCAGAAAATGCCCACCTCAAACTGGTTCTAAAAGGAGCAGCCTGACCAAACAGCGCTGGCCCAGATAAAATCATTCCTAAACGGAGCAGCTTGAAAAAGGTCTGCACTGTTTACCATATTTAGACACATTACAAAAAAAAAACTAGTTTGCTCAGTTTTACCACTTTATATGATAACAAGAGCTGTCAGCAGCCAGCATAGCTTGCCTTGAATAGGGGTGATACTGGAATGTCAGGGTGCTCTTTAGACCAGTCTGATCTGGGTCTGCACTATTTACTTAGGCCTATCTGTCCCAATACTTAGAATCTTTACGGTAAGAGGAAATGTTATGGCATTTTAGCTCTTGAGGATTTCTTGTGCTATGGTTTGGTCATTTGTTATCATGAATTTGACATTATCAGGGATCAATTATAAAATTTCTAAGTCTGTGGCCTTGACCTTGAGATCATAGGCATGGTTGGGGTGATGATGAATTAAACTTTGGACCTGTATCTATCATCATTCCAAATATGAACCAAATCTATCATATGGTTTGGAAAATATGAGCTCTTAAAACACTTGAAATAAAATTTCTAAGTTCTTAACTTTGACCTTGAAGCCATGGGCAAGGGTAGTGAGTATTGTTGAATAAAACGTTGGACCTGTATCTATCATCATGTCATCATGTCAAGTATGAACAAAATCCATCATATGGTTTGGAAAATATGAGCTCTTAAAAACCTTTAATATAAAACTTTTAAGTCTGTGACCTTGACCTTGAGGTCATAGGCATGGGCAAGGTATGCTGAATAAAACTTTGGAACTGTATCTATCATTATACCAAATATGAACAAAATCCATCATATTGTTTGGAAAATATGAGCTCTTAAAAATCTTTAATATTAAACATTTCTAAGTCCATGACCTTGACCTGGCCTTGACCTTAAGGTAATGAGCTGGGGTATTGCTGAATAAAACTTTGGAAGTTATCTATCATCATACCAAATATGAACCAAATCTATCAAATGGTCTGGAAATTATAAGCTTTTAACAACTTTAACGTAAATATGGACGCCGACTCCGACGCCGACGCCGGCGCCGGGGGTAGTGCAATAGCTCTTCCTGAACTTTGTCCAGGCGAGCTAAAAAGAACAGGGCGGTGTTTTCAGAAATTATGAGTAAGTTTTTTTTTTTCTTTTCAGTCAAGCAGACCAAAACGGATAACTGTGATAAAATGTGTAGATCCTGATAAGAAGGTTCGTTACGAGCCGTCTAATCTTGATCTACATTGTTTGCAACGGTATCTGACTTAGATCTGCAAGGCTTAAAGTATTCAATAAGATTTTAAGTTCAAACATTCTTTTTGTCCAAATACTCTGTCCCCGAAACGACGAAATGCTGTTACTATATATTACCATAGTCACAGATAAGAGTGGAGATCAGAAAAAAATATTTTTTTCTTTCTCCATGAAAACATACATTGTGGGTACTCATTGGAAGCGCCTCATCGAGGCGCTTCTAATGAGTACCACAATGTATGTTTTCGCGGAGAAATAAGAAAAATATCAACAAATTTTGGAAGAAAAAATCACTTTTTCAGGAGCTATGACTGAGGTTTGATTTTTTATCAAACATGAGATTGGATTTCTAAAAGATCAAACATATAAATCTTTTGGGAGGCATGTTTAAGTCTATTATGTAAATAAGAATTACGGTACGAACACCTGTAGAAAAGATAACGTTGTAACGAAAGATAAAAAGAAATGTCAAATCTTTCTAAACTTGGTTCCTATAATGACATAGTTTATAAAGCTAAAGCAATACTTTAAAGTCTTCGGGTAAGAAAACAATTTTCTTCTTAGCAAAATCTATATATAAGATTGCCCTTGGATCAAAGACAAGGTAACAGAACGAAATTCGGAGTCCAGGTTTCATTAAGACTCTTCATGACAGCATTGTAATTGACAGGGCTACTTAGCACCGGTTTCAGTGGAGTTCGGTATTCAAAATACCACATTACGAAAACACGCCTATTCAAATATATTGAAAATTTTAAAACCAAAAAAGGAAAATTGTTTGATAAAAAATTATGATGTTTTTCATATTTCTGCTCAAAACATAGATTGTGGGTACTCGTTAGAACCGCATCAGCGAGGCGGTTCTAATGAATACCCACAATCTAATAAGAAAAATAATGTATATCCCTGTAAACCCAAGTTTTACTATATAAAAGTGGGGTCTAAGGGGTCAAAATTTTATAGGCATGTTATCGTGATGAGAATGGGCTCTACGTGCCCAAGGAAAATAAAATTAATGTAATAACTTTTCTACCCTTGTCCGTGTACTTCATGTATAATGAAAGCCGAGGAGAGGTTTTATGGCGCCACACGGCACTTAACAAAAGCTGCAGTGAAGTCAAGTAAAATCTACAAGGTTTAAAACCCGTAAAATATTTTTTCTTGATAAAATGGAATAAATAGTTTTAATACATATATCATAAATCATATTCTGGTTGAATATTTTGCTTGAAATTGTTTATTTATGAAGGCGCGTCTATTAGACAGATGTAAAAAATTATAACTGTTAGATAAAAAATGTTCTTCTGTTGGACTGCAATGGTCAAAATATTCGAGTTAACCCTTTCATCTCTGAGTTTCTGAAGTTGAATCTTCCATATTTGAATCTGGTCAGAACTATTGTTCCAAACAGGGGTTTCAATCATAAATCAACCCCGAATGGTAAACAGTGTAGATCCTGATGTTGAGCCGTCTGATCAGGACCTACACTGTTTGCAAAAACATGTTTGGATGATAACTGTTATCTGCGTTCTTCGGAGTCTGATCTGGGTCTTCATTGTTTGCTCAGGCCTGTCTGTCCAAATTTAAAATAGAAATATGAGAGTTTTTGGGGTTTTTTCCGTACTCACTATACATTACGACAACACGCCTATTCAAATATATTGAGAATTTTACAACCAAAAATGAAAACTTTCAGATGAAAAACTCTGATATTGTTCATATTTCTGCTCAAAACATAGATCGTGGGTACTCGTTAGAACCGCCTCGGCGAGGCGGTTCTAGCGAGTACCCACAATCTATTGTTTTTAGCAGAAATACGAAAATTAATGTATACCCCTGTAAACCCCAGTTTTACTGTATAAAAGTGGGGTTTAAGGGGGTCAAAACTTTATAGGCATGTTTTCGTGATGTCGTGTAATTATTATTCAGAAATTCTCGTCAGTAATTTCCAAGTGGTTTTAATTTATTACTATGCTGCTTTATTAGGTGCACTCACATTA
Source organism: Anodontia alba (assembly GCA_964016985.1). Lineage (NCBI taxonomy): Eukaryota > Metazoa > Mollusca > Bivalvia > Lucinida > Lucinidae > Anodontia > Anodontia alba. The sequence goes on along the minus strand of OZ024823.1, from coordinate 10,211,779 downwards.
ATCCTCGCTGTAGTAAAAACATTGATTCGTGTATTTATTTTTACTCAAGCGTGCACTGACAGCATTTTATATTCTATTCGCATGCATTACTTTCCATAATACATGCTACCACACACAGCTGCATATGAAACAGAAATCGCTTTGCAATACACGGTGTGTGATCACCTTTCGTCATTGTTGCACCAACCGTTATATGGCATGAGGTTTCAGAATAAAATCGCTGTTATGCTATAACTGTCCGGCAGCACTGAACAGTTGGAAGTTGTGAAAAATAGTAAACTTTTATCATAGAGCTTTTCTTTCTCTTCTCAGCCTCGGGTCGATAAAATCAAACACATGGCAAATCCATTTGCTCGATATTGTCGGTATCGATTAGTACGTGAAAATTATCAAAATATTCCAAACGGTTCAAGGATTATGATCATTTGCATAGTTTGCCTCGGCTTAGCCTCTGTAAATGAAAACTCACACTTGGCAAGTTCATTGCCTATATCATGTCGGTATCTATCAATATGTTAAAATTGTCAAAATATACCCAACGGGTTTGCTAACTGACCACGAATGGACAGACGAACAAACGAACACAATATGAATATAGCGTACTCTTCGAAAGTCAACCTTTCAAACGGTTGAATCGGCTGACTCTTCTGCGAGTCTTGCAATCCTCTTTTTCCTTACATGGATAACAAAAATACAGTACCATTCTTGTAGAGCATTATTCTGCAGGAGCTACCCAGCGGGCGGGCCCCATAAAGGATATCTACTCTTTTACTGTGAATACCATTAATATTTTCATCGAATGAAATGAAAACAACAGTATTTACACGAGTGCGAAGCACGAGTGAAAATTTGAATGCTTTCAGTAAACTAGATGAAACTTTTTATAGTATTCACTGAAAAAAAAGTAAATTTTTATTTTTTCTTATTGTATACACATCAATGCGCGCTTCTGACTGACGTCACCAAATAAAACATGAACGTCATGGCGTCGACGTTCAGTGCTTAATATGTGATGCGCTGAAGAGACAAAAACAAACAAAAAAATCATCGGCAAATCAAAACAATCTTGTTACCAAAATGTTCCTTATAATCTTACTAAATGATTACTAACACTTGACAGTTTAGCTCAGAAACAAAGAAGTTGGAAGTCTTAAAAAAAAAAAAAAAAAAAAACAGAAGTGGAAGTGACAGCCGCATTTGAAACAATGAAGAAAACCGAAGTCATCCAAAGCGAGGAATGAAAATATAAATCGTATCAGTTACCAGTGAAATGATACGATATCATTTCACTGGTGATCGATACCACTTTTATTTTCACCAGATATACATTGATTTCACCCCTAACAATAAAATAAAGGCCGTTTATACAACGTCGCATTAACGTCGATTCAACGTTATAATGTGTATACAACGTCACACTGACGTTGATATAGCGTCATGACATTTATAAAGAAAAGTCGCATTAACGTCGACGTTAATGTCATGCGAATGCGTAGTTGGCAAAATGGCAGAAGCTAGCAGAATGGCAGAATTAAAATGTAAATTTAGTAGGATCACAAAATGAAAATGTGAAGTTAGAATAGCAGAACGAAAAAGCAACAGTACTAATTATTATTATTATTATTATTACTATTATTATTATTATTATTATTAGAGTTATTATTATTACTATTATTATCATTATTTTTATTATTATTATTAAGGTTAATACTGATTTTCACATTTTGGATATGCAAGTCTATATGTTATGAATTTTTTTTTGTTTCCAAAGGCAACCCGTTATAGCTTTATATCACATTTGTTGTTGTAGTAGTTGATTACCTCAAGAATTTAAATTTTGCCGGTACACGTTTCTGTAAGTCGTTTTAAGTTTCTCTGAATCCCTCAAAGTTTATAGACAGGATTAATAGAATCAGCAACCATCACGAAAACATTCCTATATAATTTTGACCCCCCTTAAACCCCACTTTTATAGTAAAACTGGGGTTTACAGGGGTATACATTATTTTTTCTTATTTTTGCTCGAAAACATAGATTGTGGGTACCCGTTAGAACCGCCTCGCTGAGGCGGTTCAAACGAGTACCCACAATGTATGTTTTGAGCAGAAATTTGAAAAATATCGGTGATTTTATCTGAATTTTTTTTTAATTTTTTTTTTAGGTGAAATTTTCTATATATTTGAATAGGCGTGTTTTCCTAATGTATGCTGTGCTGTTACTTTGAACTGCTGCATAAACATGTAGACGAATAGAATTAGTAACCCATTAAAGATTGAATAAACTCTCCCACACGATATATTGGAAGAGTCCATTTTCGATTTTAGGTATGTCAGAATATCTGATCCAGATAGTCATACAGAAAAATGGTTGAAATATTTGCAAACAGTGGAGACCCTGATCAAAACAAAACCATAGAAAAAAAAATCTAGTTCATGAACAGCCCCAGTAATGCGGAGAATAGACTTACTATATAAACCCATTTGTACCGAGTAGTCTCTTCTTCCTTAACTCTTTGGACAGGTCCATTTCCAGTAGGAAAAGTACCTTGGTTAGCAATTTCTATTACCATGGTTTATAGATATTCCTATGTTCATTGCAACAATTTAGATCTTGATCTGACGCCGCGTTGTGCGGCGTCTGATCTGGGTATACGCTGTTTGCTAATGCCCTTGTTTGGAGACGCTAGGCTTAAGTGGGTCAATATTATGTTCGTTTGCTAGGTGTGACCTCTCAGCGTGCACGTAACGTTTAGAACAACGTTGCATCAACATGACGTTGCATCGACGTTAATACGACGTTGTATAAACGACATATAATCGCTGTGTTGCTTCGTAAGGGATCTTTGTTTTCAGAAGCTTATGGATTCTATGAAGTAGTAGAAAACAAATTAATTATACGTAGTGGTCTATATTTGATTCACAACCTCAGGTTTAAATTCAAATCAAGTATTGAAATCAATTTTAAATGGTGGCGACAGAAATAAAATACGCCGTTACCTTTTGTAACGGAATAATACTATTAAAGAAATTGACACCAATTTAAATAAAGTTTTTGCTTTTGTAATTCAAACAGAAATATTCATTAGTTAAGTCTGCTGAAAGGCATCTTAAAGGAGGCCATTATGGTGCGAAGTGGCATTATGACATTTATTTGAGCCACAACGTCATAAATCGTATCTTTGGACATTTGTGCCCACCGAAAATTCAGATCAGCCTGCGCATTCGCACAGTCTGATCAAAATCTTCATAGGGTGCATTTTGATTAGCCAAGGATGCAACATTACTTCGTGGGACAACGAAGACTCTGCTAAAACTGCGCGGATGCGCAGGATGATTTGGGTCTTTGTTGAGCGCACATGTCAGAAGGTACGATTTTTTTCACACTGTAGTTTATTGTGATTTTTTATTGATAAGGACTTTTTCAAGGCGATTTTGTGATTTATCTGCAATTAAATTGTTTAGATTTAGAAAATTCAAACGGTTTGTCAGATCCTTACCCAGATTTGACAGTATAAAAACTGCCCAAGAAAGACATATCAAGGATAATCAAAACATTACGAAAACAAGCCTATTCAAATATATAGAAAATTTCACCTCCAAAATCTGTAAATTTTCAGATAATAAAAAACTCTGACATTTTCATATTTCTGCTTAAAAAATAGACTGTTGGTACTCGTTAGAACCGCCTCGGCGAGTGGTTCTAACGAGTACATGTACCCACAGTCTATGTTTTCGAGCAAAACTAAGAAAAATAAATGTATTCCCCTGTAAACCCTAGTTTTACTATACAAAAGTGGGGTTTAAGAGGGTCAAAATTATATAGGCACGTTTTCATGATACATGAAAATAAAATAGCATTGTCTGGAGAAAAATGAGGGTTGTGGCAAAATTATGCAAACAGTGATTGCTTATATCAGCCTGTGCATCCATGCAGACTGACCAAGGCTTACAATGTCCGGTAACAGAATCACTGACTGTTACATGTATAAGATACATCAATAAACAGCTGAGGTCCTGTGCAAACTGTAGGCCCTCACAGGATGATCTGTGCCTTTCCTGTCCGCTATGCCCCATGCCCCCCTTTTTTTTTCTTAGCGTGGATCAAAAGTAATCATGTTGTATGAGCTGGGGCACAATTTTTTTTGCATTCGAGCCCAACGAAGACTCAGACAAGCATTCACATCCGCGCAGTCTGATCAGGGTCTTTGCAGGGCATTCTATGGGTAGGAAAGGATCCAAAAACCCTTCAGGCGGACAGCTGGACTCACATGCAATCTTTATAGAAAATGCTGTGCTCCGGTTCATCATACGAACATGAATAGTATAGTAGTGCCTGCCTATACTACTACCATGAATCCTCACAGGGTACCAGTACTGGTTACACCCGGTAGATTTTCTGTAGTTTTGACAAGGGAGGCAATTTTTTGTGATGTCCTATTTGCTTTCTTGCGCACTGAACACCTCCTGAAAAGAGGTCTTCTCTGAAAGGAAAGAATTTGCGGAGCTAATTCCTTCCGTTTGGAGCAGATTTCTTTTCACAAAGGAAGTAAACCAATTTGGACAGAGTTGTCTCCCTCAAAGTGATTGAATTTACCTTAACATGCTCATATCGCAACCTAGATAGTACCGTTATTAATGCCTTGGCCTGCGGGAAAGTTTAAGTCACAAAAGTTGTTTCCCTCGTATAAACTTGAAGAAAAATCTACCAAGAACACCCAAGTCCCTTAAATGAGTCTATAATGGGCAGCAAACGCCTGGGTCAAACCCAGCGGATGTTCAGGCTGGACGGGCAACCACTGTCCGCATATACTCACAAATTACCTTTTGAGCCAGCGCATGATAAAACCATCAAAATGGCATGTGCGCCTAGCGAAGACTAAATTCAGCCTGGGCATCCGCTCAGTCTGATCAGAGTCTTCGCTGTGTGCTCAATGGGTAGCTAAGGACCCAAGCTTTCTTCATGCGGTTAGCGAGGACTCTGGTCAGACTGGGCGGATGCCCAGGCTAATCTGAGTCTTCGCTGGGCGCACATGCCATTTTGTAGATGTTGTTGTGCGCTGTCTCATTTCGCATTGTCTTATGCGGGCCGCACCTTGAGAGAAGTACCTTCTGACATGTTCGTCCATCAAAGACTCAAATCAGCTTTCGCATTCACGCAATCTGATCATAGTCTTCGTTGACCGAATAACTTTGCATCCTCGACCGTGTTAATGCGCAAATTGCAGATTCTAATTAGACTGCGAGAATGCGCAGGCTGATCTGAATCTCTGCTGGGTGCACATGTCCGAAGGTAGAGATTTTTTACGTTGTGGCCCATGTATTTTTTCAATATTCTGGCACTAGTTTTCTTTTTATCTTGATACGAAATCTATTAAGTTTGATATAAATGTAGCAGTCACGGAAACTACAAGTGTCAATGTAGCATTTTGTTTTATACAATCATGGCCCTAAATCACGTTTTATCAATAACGTCGACTGTCCTCAATTAAAACATGTAGGCCTAGTTCTTTTGTGTCTGATTAAATGAGTCGACTACAATATTACATGAGTGCCCAGCGAAGACTCGGATCAGCCTGCGCAGGCTCTTCAGAGTCTTCGCTGTCCGCCTGAAGACCCTTTAGATCATTGGCTACCGACAGAATGTCCTGCAAAGATATTGATTAAACTGCGCTGATGCGCATGCTGGTCTGAGTCTTCGCTGGGAGCACAAGCAATCTTGTAGAAAATACTTTGCCCTGGCTAAAATGAAAGAAGGGCGCAGGATCCTTGAAGGGTAAGATACGATTTCGTTTTGCGCCTATTTTATGTTCTTAACGGCACGTCAACTCTTGTGGGTTATTTTGTGTTGTCTCCTAGAGAAATGGAGGAAAGGAACAGAAGAGCTAGGAGAGAAGAGGCAGGGGCGAAGTACGTAGAGAAGGGCGATGAAAAAGTGATGGAGAGTCCAGAACCAGAAGAAATACTAACACGCCCTATTCCATCTGCTCTAAATAAAGCAGGCCATCGCATGCAATGCCATTTTGGCCACCCAAATATTATTGCTATAAGATACATGTAGGTCACTTTATTGTTTCAAGGCGGGTCAAAACTTACATATTGTTTTACTTGTGTCAGGAGTGCATAATAAAGCGAATACAGCATTAATGAAGGTGATATCCTATGAAACGAAGTTGTTAAACAATCATGCATTATAATATTATAAAGAACATACCACAGATGAAGCTGATATATACACATTATATAGTGAAAGAAAACCAGTCAAGATCGGCAAAGAAAGCTTGTTTTAGCCGATTTATGTCTAACGTCTAATAAAAAAAGGACATACGCAAAGTATAATCCTAGATCAGACGCCGCAGAATCTAGATCTATACTGTTTGTATTTGGGGCAGAAGTTGCTATAACCAGACTCTCCTTATATTGAAATGACCTGGTCCAAAGAGAATGTAGAAGAGTCCACTCGGCATAAATGGGTTAAGTTAAAAGGAATGTACACAACTTTAGGAAAGGCAATTGCCAGCAAGCAGTGCTTTGTCACTCATCTGAAAAAGGCTCTACTCTTCTAGGAAAAATTGTCCCCGAATCAAGTTAATGTACAGTTCCTGTAATAAGCGAGCATCTGTCTTAAACAACCACTTTCTGAACTTTTTAACCCTTAAAGCGCCAAGAAAAACTGCATCTGAAAATGTCGTCTGTTTATGTAGTCTGCTAAATATTCTTGCAAACTTTTCCAACCTATTTTTGCATACAGGCAAACAGTGTAGACCCTGATCAGACTGCTCCTAAAGGAGCAGTCTGATCTAGGTCCACACTGTTTGCAGAAATGACTTTTAAAGTAACCGGCAGAAGACAAAGCAGACGACAATAGTTGTGATTGGCGCTTTAAGGGTTAAAGGTGTTTGCTTAAACTTGATACATGATGGTGGTATAGGTGCTAGGAGGCCTATGGCACAATACAATAGAAAAAGTCTGCTTACCTCAACTTTGATGAGTTCTAATTTCTTCAGTTTCCTGTGTGGTTCCTGTACGGCATTAGGCGTTCTACAACAGCAACTGGACCACATTGTGTTTCCAACGTTCGAGAACACACCATGTATTACTGACGACACAGCTAAAGTTGTCATAACAATCCAGGAGGCGTCATTTTCAACTACGGAAGATTCGACGTAAACAATGACAGTTGTCAGAAGAAGAGACAATAACCATATAATGTGTTCAATTAGAAGGAGTTTGAGCAAAGTTTTACCTTCGTTTATAAGCTGAGTTTGCCAAACGTTGTTCTGCGCGGAGTTGACGCGGTTATAGAATTTCCAGAGTTTTAACGCGGTTATAACGTCGCAAACTGACGCTGATATAAGAATCACCCACCACAATGCAATAATCAATGCACCGTACGCTGATCCTTTCTCTCCTGGGGTAGGGATGGGAAGACAATATATTTTGTAAGGTGCTGACGTATCAAAGAATGACGTAGCGACGTAAGGAATGAATGACAATACTCCACTTATTAACACTTCTGGCGTTATCACAACTATAACAATATTCCTGTGAAACGTTGACAAGGTTGAAGATTTTCCTGGGTTTTGTATTGCTAGTAATATCACAGCGGTTGTTAAAAATGAGCAGAAACACAGAAATAATCCAAAAACAACTAGAAACCCTGTAACGTCACAAACTATGTCTCCTTCAAAGTGTACAAACACAGAAAACAATATTAATCCGGCTCCAATAATTATGTGAGCTGTGTCTTGGTACAATAACGAATACTTCCAAAGTTTGGGATTCTGGAACTCTTTACAAAGTTTAAGTAACACTGATACAATATTGATGATTACACCGAGGACAGATACGATGAGTATAACTAATCCTAAAGTTGTGACACTGAATGCCATAATATTCCATTCTGCCTACCCCTATACACAGGGATAATTCATCATTTATACGTCAATTTCGTATCAAATCCTTCTCATTCAAACAAGAATCCATTTGCAAGTTGAATAAAGTTTAGCAATGGGTCGCTGCTTTTGAAAGAATATTAAAATTTTAAATGCCTCGTCAGGTGTCGAATTTTTATTATAATGATTATTTTGGCTTCCTTAGGAGTATGGCTCCGTTCCTTTATTTGCTACTGGTTCATATTTTCATTCCAGTGCTTGATTTCATAGCCAATAACCCTGAAAGAGGAAATCATAAAACGTTATCAGCACAGTTATAGAGCAAATGTGCTTTACAATAAATAATCGATCACCGATCTTTATGGATATTACCATTCAATATTTTTAAAATATCCATTAGAATTGCGCCATGATATACTGGCAAATCTACAGCAGAATCATACTGAAATATTTTATACAGTCGAACCTGGTTATCTCGAACTCGCTTATTTCGAATTACCGCTTATCTCGAAGTGAAAATCTGGTCCTTGTTTTAACATGAAACTGTGACAACAGGTACCAAAATAATGTGGAAAAGAGGAGAAATTGCTCCTAAGGAGCAATTTCTCCTCTTTTCCACATTATTTTATATATATATATTTCTAACTTCAGGATTCATTTGTTAAATGTGGTTGTTCAATTTATTATTTTACTCACTCTCTGAACTCTGATATGTCGAGGTACGGATATCTCGAAGTGTTTCAGTGAGTCCCTTGGGATTCGAGATAACAAGAGTCGACTGTACATATTTTGTGTGCAGGAAAACAGGTTTTGACAGTTCATGCAAACTGTCTCTTTAAAGACAATTTGCATGAAATGTCAAATCCTGGTTAATGGGGAAAATATGACAAATATCATCAATGCTATGGGAACATTACGAAAACACGCCTATTCAAATATATAGAAAATTTCATCTCCAAAAACTGAAAATTTTCAGATAAAAAACTCAGATATTTTTCATATTTCTGCACAAAACATAGATTGTGGGTACTCGTTAGAACCGCCTCGCCGAGGCGGTTCTAACGAGTACCAACAATCTATGTTTTGAGCAGAAATAAGAAAAATAATGTATACCCCTGTAAACCTCAGTTTTACTATACAAAATTGGGGTTTAAGGGGGTCAAAATTATATAGGTATGTTTTCTTGATGATATTCAGCAAACCACATATTGAAATATCAAATTTGGTTTTGTTTTCCTTAGAAACAATTTGCATGAAATATCTAATCATGTTTTCTGAGAAAAATAAGAAAAAAACTATTATCAATGCTGGGAAAATATTCCAGACGACGACACACCATCATGGAAACACGCCTATATAGTTTTGGCCCCTAAAGTCAGCTGCGAAAATGGATGGTTAGGACAGGCACTTCCTTAGTACACATTACGAAAACATGCCGATTCAAATATACTGAAATTTTTGCCAGCATACACGATGAAGGGCTGTTTTTATCTGTTGCGTCTGTTGGTATCATAAATTTCAGAACTAAGGGACTAAAGGATCTGCCCTCTGCAACTCTCAACAGCCGCCCCATCGACAAAAGACGGCCATCAATCGTTGCTTTTGGTAATTTATATTTAATTTCTACTTATATGCGAGCTATGATCAAAATTAAAATTAAGAAAAATCTTTTATTTTTTTATTTATTTTTATTTTATTTATTATTATTTTTGTTTGTTTTTGGTTCATCCTCATATGATATTTATAATGACTTCAGTGAATAAAGTTATCTACGTCTATTTCTATAGGTATTTGGATTCCATGATATTCCACAAGCATGGCTGCGAGCCTAATATTGTCACATTTAAAGGGGGCTGTAGAATTATGTTTCACAAGGAAGGCAACTTTATGACCTTTTTTTTATTCAAAGCAAACCCCTTCTAAAAGGATCTATTTTAAAAGGAAAGCACTTGCTCCCTAAATACTCTCCTTTTAGAATAGACCCCTTTTCAGAGGGAGCAATGTTTTAACAGCAAACCCGTTTAAGAAGTGAGGCAGAACTATTTTGACAGAGTTACCGCTCCTGAAAGTGTACCGATTTAAACCATTAAAGACTGAATAAACTCTCCCACACTATGTATTGGCTGAGTCCGTTTTCGATTTTAGGTTTGTCAGGCTATATGATGCAGATATTCCTAAAGAAAAAAACAAATGGTTGGTTTAAACAACAGTTTATTTATTTATAAAGTTCACATATACGAATATACATCGCATAATGTTATATGGTACAGGATTTGATAAAAAGCTAAAAGTTCATATAAATCATCTCCTGATGGAATGGTTGAACTATTTGCAAACAGTGGAGACCCTGGGTCTGCACTGTTTGCCAACTACCCGTTTAGGAGTCGTGCGTCTACAATGGGTTAAGGCACGGTATGGTAACAGCTCAGTATATATTTTAAATTCAAAGTTAGTAGTTGGACAAACACTGTAGTTTGAAAATCAATCAGGCAGTATTCGATCAATGTAAGGTTTTATAAATGAGGTTGGACTGCTCATAAATGACATTATAAATAGTATTGAATTTCGATAATTAAACTCATGTTCAAATGTGATCAAAATCTTGCACAGATATTATGACATTATTTGTATTTTATACAATTACGTCTGATGAACTTATGCAATCCAATTTAAAAATTAAACAGAAGGTATTTGGAAAATCGACATATGCATGGCTTGTTCCATAGATATTGCAGAGGATATTATCAATTTGACTTATTTATTGCCGATCATGCATTTTCAAGGCACTTACATACGCCGGCTATACAATATATATGGGCCCACGGTTGACAAAAGGGACCTCACAACATTCCGCAGTGTTTTGAACAATACATAGTTTTATTTTTTCATGTCTTCAAATATTTTATTTGTTTATGGGCAATGTATAGTCGCACATCCTGTCTTTTAAACTTGGAAATGCGCGGGATTGTTGCCATTGCTACCATATTACTGATATACCCTATTGGATAATACTTATTTATATAATTCTGTCGTTACCATAGGAACACAGCTTTATAGCAACTTATTTTATTTAAATTACAGAAATAATTAGCCATACTTATAAAAAACAACAAAAAACATATAGCAATCAGTGTATTCAAATCGAAAAGCAATTCTGTTCAAATATATAGAAAATTTCACCTCCAAAAACTGAAAATTTTCAAATAAAAAAACTAAGATATTTTTCATATTTCTGCTCAAAACATAGACTATGGGTACTCATTAGAACCGCCTCACCAAGGCGGTTCTAACGAGTACCAGCAATCTATGTTTTGAGCAGAAATAAGAAAAAATAATGTATACCCCTGTAAGTCCTAGTTTTACTATATAAAAATGGTGTTTAAGGGGGTCAAAATTATATAGGTATGTTTTCATGATGAACTGAAAACTATGACTGGTTAATCAAGTTTTTTATTGTTTTTCCCCCGTCTATAAACTAAAGTTGGAAATATATTATGACGTCATAACGTTTGAGAGCGTTTTGGAATGAGGTTTTCAGATTCGACACCCTATAACAACTTAATATCTCTGTTTTATGATAGATCATTGATTTTCTCAGAAATAATTCTATATGGATGGATTCGTCAGAACATAATAACATTACAGATTATCAAATTTACCACAAGGTCTCTTTTGTCAGACATGTAAATGTACTTGCCACATATTGTTTTACCGACCCCATCATTACGAAAACATACCAATTTAAATATATAGAAAATTTCGCCTCCAAAAAACTGAAAATTTTCTGATAAAAAACTCTGATATTTTTCATATTTCTGCTCAAAACATAGATTAAGGGTGCTTGTTAGAACCGCCTCGCCTTTATATGAGCACGCACAATCTCTGTTTTTTAGCAGAAATAAAAATATAATGTATACCCTCGAAAATTCCAGTTTTATTATATAGAAGTGGGGTTTATGGGGGTCAATATTATATAGGCATGTTTTCGTGATATATATGTTTGTGAGACATGGACAGCCTACCAGTGCTATGCCAGGGGGGGGGGGGGGGGGGGTGGGGGGGGGGGGGGGGGCTTGACCACAGCCGCACAAGCTGTCTGTGGAACCTTAGACACAAGACATGATTATAGACTAGAGGTTCAAAAGTAAAAGTTCAACACGGACGAACGGTGCTGGAGAAGGAAAAATGTTCCTTAGGTGGACAGAGAAAACCATTACGAAAAACCGCCTATTCAAATATATTGAAAATTTCACCTCCAAATAATGAAAGGATTCAGATAAATATTCTGATATTTTTCATATTTCTGCTCAAAACATAGATTGTGGATACTCGTTGGAGTCGCCTCGCCGAGGCAGTTCTGACGATTACCAACAATATATGTTTTTGAGCAGAAATAAGAAAAATAATGTATACCCCTGTAAATCCCAGTTTAACTTTATAAAAGTGGGGTTTAAGGGGGTCAATATAGGCATGTTTTCTTGATGAGCTGTATCGCACGGATCAACATGAGAAAAAAACAAGGACCTGATGGTTATACACAGATAGGATCCAAGTTAAAACAAGCAACTGGTGTTTAGTTTACTGAACAGGTTCGCGACAGAACAGTGACAGATCATATCGCGAAGGCTAACCATATCATTGATTGAGAGGGGGCAAAAGTAGTTGAGTGAGAAGATCAAAGATTCAGACAAGTCAAAAAAGGTCACAGGATCGTTCGGTCTCACCACGTCATGAACCGAACCAGGGTAGTGGTTCCAAGCTCCGTGATGTCACGAAGTCAATGTCGCAGTCTGATGATGATTCTAGATGAGAACCAAAACTGTCACAGTTAGTAAATATTTCTTTTTGGAAAAGACAAGAAGAAAATTGTGGGATAAATTGGTGTTTAGGTTTTAGGATGCTATAGCTGTTTGTTTTTCATTTGCTGGCTTGACGGAGTCAAGACTTAGAGCAATCATGATAATTACCAGGAAAACATTCCACAGGACAATATCCTGAGGAATTAAAGAATAATTGCCAGTTTGACTTTGATTAAAGGTCTTGGAATGGCAATATCTGGATGTCATACGAGTGAAAAAGATATAATCAGGCTATATGCAATTTACGATTTTTGTAGAACAGAAACGGGCCACTGAGGTACTCTTGTGAAATAATAGGCCGGTAATGAGCAGCAGCTGATTTATCTCCCTTTCTGAACAAGTGATAGATTTACAGAAGTGCAATGCGCATACCTGTGAGCTAATACCAGAGTCAATGGACGATTCAAAGAGTATTTTCAATCTAGGGCTCCTCTCTTAGTCTCTGTAGTACAACAGAGTTGTTGCCATCTGTTCTATTTGGTATGAGAGTTTTCAATGGTTTCTCATCACGAAAATATGTCTATCAAATTCTGACTTCCTTAAACCCCATTGTTATATAGTAAAACCCAGGTTTACAGGGGTATACATTATTTTTTTTTGTTCAAAAACATAGACTGTGGTACTCGTTAGAACCGCCTCGCCGAGCAGAAATATGAACAATATCAGAGTTTTTTATCTGAAAATTTTCAGTTTTACGAGCTGAAACTTTCTGTATATTTGAACAGGCGTGTTTTCGTAATGGTTTCCCATTTTCTGACATTTTGATACCTGGCATTATTGAAATTGGATTTTAAGGGAAATGGATAGTCTTTCAAGAGATGCAGGATTCAAATACAATCAGGAATACATGCAGTTCTAAGAAACTATAAGTGTGTGAAGTATTTGTTTAAAAACGTGTGCCACTTATTGTCAGACAGCTTGATACATTTTAAACATTTTTTTTAATCTTTCTTCATAGAAAATTAGACTTGGCATTTCAAACCTTATTTTCTCTGAAAAAATACAAAATCGTATGCTTTAATCGTGGTCATTGTTAAGAAAAGTAATTTTAAGAAAAGACTTTTCAAAAAGTTCCATTTTAATAGACTTACATGTAGACTATTCAATATTTTTACAACAGACTTGAGAAATATTTGACTTAGGCTTATAAAAGTATAATCTCAGTCACACTGGTGTCCTACAAAAAGAATGATAAAGCATGATATATAAAGCGGGACCAGGAATGAGGAATTTACGATACCTGAAGACAAAAGTCTCAGAGCAGTCTGTGTATCCAAACAACTATTTAAGACTCTTCACTGATGTATGAACCCATTAATGCCGAATGGAATATTCTACCTCACCTCTTTGGACCTATCTATTTCCAATAATAGGGGTGTCTAGTTAGTTTTTATTGATAGCACGTTTTCTAGAAATTCATATATTTAATGCAAACAATGTAGAACCTGATCAGACGCCGCGTTTTGCGGCGTCTGATCAGGGTCTTCATTGTTTGCCAATATCCCTTTTATGGGACGCTAGGCTTAAATGGGTTAATAACATGCTATCGTATCCAAAGTGAAAACACATCGACAAAGGCCCTGACTGCAGGTGATTATTTTTTTTAATGTTTGGGTATAGCGTAAGGTACATTTTCATGGTCTTGGCCATGGCTCACTATTACAACTCTAAAACCTGGTCGATTGAAAAGTAATTTTGGCAAGGTGCAGTAGAGAAACATGGATACAAAAATATTTTTCTTTCCTTTAATCTGTATATCTACTTTGTCAATACTATGACATAGAAGCCCTGTTGACTTGTGATTAGAAGTGGAGGCCTTATCCTCTCCATTTTCCTTTACGTTGTAAACTAAGAGTTGTTTCAACAAGGGCCCGAGTAGTACTTGTTGACTTGATGAGCCGTAATGCCAGAACACGTACCTTCAGACAATATGAAGTAAGAAGTAGGACTCGCAAGCCTTGCGTCAGAATGTTGCAGATATACATAGAATAGAATAAAGTAAAATAAAAGAAGAGAATATTCAATCAAGGACCTTTGCGGATAGAGACATGCATACATGTATATGAATTATTTCAGCAATAAAAATAATATTTGAATCATTAACGGTATAAGTACAAGAGAGAGAGAGAGAGAGAGTGATAGAGATAGAGTCTTTGTGAAGACAGAGGTAGACTGAACTAAGCTGATTGCAATTGCTAGTGTCATGACAGCTGACATAAAAGTGAGCTTCAAGAAAAATTGTACCCTCATGTTCCCATATTCTATATAGAGAACAAACGCATTTACGTTATGGTGTGGATTTTCAGAAGTTTGCAATTTTTAAACAAGTTCTGTAATGCATTGCCTAATTACTAGCAACGTTTCTTGCTGTGTAATATGTCCGACTTAATTTGCTTAACCCATTCAGACCTAGTTTTTCATACAAGGGACATTAGCAAACAGTGTAGACCCAGATCAGACGCCACAGAACGTGGCGTCTGATCAGGGTCTACACTGTTTGCATTAAGATCGCAAATTCCTACAATACATGGTAATGATAAAACTAATCAGACACCCCCTATATACATGTAGGAAATGAACCTGTCCAACGAATTAAGGTAGAAGTGTCCACTCGCATCACGAAAACATGCCTATATAATACTGACTCCTTAAACCTCACTTTTATATAGTAAAACTGGGGGTTACAGGGGTATACATTATTTACTCATTTCTGCTAAAAAAACATAGAACTGCCTTGGCGAGGCGGTTCTAACGAGTACCCTCAATCTATGTTTTTAATAGCAATATGAATAATATCGGAGTTTATGATAAAATAAAATAAAATTAAATTAAATAATAAAATAAATAAAACAATAAAAACAAATGTTGTTGGTAGTCATTAGAGTGCCTCGCAGATTACCTACAACACGTTTGTCGTATGTCGTATAAAAATTGGAATTTTTTTTTTTTTTTTTTTTTTTTTTTTATGGTTAAAAATATAAAAAATATTGGCTTCTCTAAAGTCATGGGTCAAAAGTGATCATAACGCAATGAAACTTGCGCACCCTCCCGTTGAGTTAAACCTAGTGCCTAGTGGTGGGTATAGATGACCATATGAAGACAATGAGGCATACTTGCTCTCAATCAACATTCTATAAAGCTTGAAATAGTTTGCCTTTTCTGTTGACTCTATTTATATTGCAAGATAATATAGGAAGGTAGTATTGACAATGTCGCCAATCATGTTTACAAATTGAGGATTAATTTATCTAAATTTCCATAAAGTGAAATAGTTAAACTTTAATAAGTATAGAAAAGCGACCCCAAGAAGCAGCGTGCATAGTGAGCTGTTAAACTTATACGGCAAATAAATTAACCTAATACAACTCTCTGGTCAAATTCAGCAGAAGAAAAGTTAGTGATCTTTTATTATTATATTTCCCAGAAAATAGGATTGGACATTTCATGCAAATTTGACACGAAGTGTCAAATCCTATTTCAAATTGTCAATTTGCATAAAATGTCAAATCGGATTTTCTGGGGAAAAAAAAACTAAAAAAAACTTTAGAAATGTCTTCTGCTAATTTTGTACCTAGCATGTTAGACATTATGAGCCGTCACATCTGGAAATACACTGTTTACAAAAATGTCTGTTTTGGTCTACAGGGCTGAATCTCAGATATCTTGACGACAAATACCTTCAGCATCAACAAGATCTCTATCATGTCTTCGTACACTTCAAGATAGCCTTCGCAAGTGTACGGTATGAAATATTATGGCAACCATGAGGAAATATAACACGAATGCCAACCTGATTCGTGTCACTGAACAACTGTACGATTAAGTCACTATTTCAGTTCTGATCATGGCACCGCAAGCAAGTTGTTCAGGTTCACACCTGGAAGGAAGCAGTGATCTACACAACGTTGAAACAACGACGTATCAACGTCGATAAAACGGCATGACGTTGCATCAACATTGATGCGACGTTGTATAAACGTTATGTGCCCGCTGGGTTGTAGTCGCTAGAGAGAAGAATAAGTGGGTCGTCTTGACACAATCACCTAGCCCTAGAAAGTAGAAATTCTGTCAGAGACGACAAAAGAGACGGCAAACAACCAAGACAAATTCAAGCTTGATATCACGGTAGTAGTATAGGGATGGCCGCCTCGATGAATGGCACCAGCAAACAGTAAAGAGTAAGGATCGGTTGACAGCTCTAAAGCAGAGATACAGTTTCCACCGCAAACACGAAACCGGATGCAAAACGGAGGTGTAGAGCAGTTCATGATCAGACTGGTTCCGTGCAGTCTAATTATGGCCTTCTCTGCAAGGCGATATATTCCACAATATCTATTGAGTCGGTAATCGGACTGTGCCAAGCCTTCGTTACCCGCAGAAGATACAATGGCCCTTAATGCGCGTTAACCATTAATTGCACCAAATGCGGTTTACTTTAAGGGGAACTCATAAACTTCTGGGTAGGCAACTCTGTCAATTTTTTTAACCTCGTTTTATGAAAGGTCTACTCAAAAAGCCATGAAGTTGCTCACGTTGGGATCATAAGATCCCAACGGGAGCAAATTCATGGCTTTTGGAGTAAATATTAATCTTTCTCTTTAAAGAAGACCCCTTTCGCAGAAGGAACTTGATATACAGAAAGAAAACAGGAAGTTATAAAAGTTGTATCCCCTTAATAACTTGTCTCTTTGACGTTTGAACTCTCACCTACGCGCTGTGGTCAGGGTTGTTATCAATATTTTGGTTACGTGTTCTGTCAAATTGAAATGTTCAGGGTTAATAAATCGAGTATGCATATTATATCAAACGCAATCTAAATACAAACCAAATAATAATTATAGAGATTAGAAGAAATATAACAAAGCATGGACGAACATATATGTCGCAACTTGAGAAAACGTACTTTCTGACATATACGCCCAACGATGACTCAAATCCGCCTGAGTATTCGCGCTGTCTGATTAGAGTCTTTGTTGTATGCAAGAAATTTTGTATCATTTGGTTTTTAAAATGCGCCCAGTGAAGATTCTGATAAGACTAGGACGGCGCAGGCTGATCTGAATCTTCGCTTGGCGCACATGTTCAAAAGTATGTGTTCTGACGTTGCTGCCCATTGGATTTAACTGTTATGTCATCCGCCTGATTTAGCTGCCAATCTAATATCCAAGGTGGTTAACAATAATTAGCATGTCAGAAAATTACACAAATTTACCAGTCGTGACTGTCACAACCAGACAGGTTGGGCGACCTTCGCCCTGCTCTAGACGACAATTAGCAGACAATAGGCAGGGTTTATACATATATTTTTTTCGCTCTTGAAAAAACATGATTTGTTAGTGCATTTTAAGGGATCGGGATACACTCGCCATAATGATAGATTTTAGACCACTAGTCATAAGGGAGACAACTTTTATGAATTCCTGTTTTACTCCCCTGTAATCGAAGCTTCTTCTGAAAAGGGATCCTTTCTAAAAAAGAGAAATCATTTCCCTTTATAATAAACTCTTTATCAGAAAGGTGTCAGAGGAATTCGGGACAAGGGTTGTCTTTCATGACAATGGGTCTATTCTACATAAGAGAAAAGAAAAAAAAACGAAGATACTGTCAAATCCAACATTCAGAATTTTTTGTCTGCAGCAGTAAAATTGTTGGAAAACAAAACAAGACTTAAAAAAAAAACAAAAAAAAAAACTGTTATTATGATCGAACAGGCAATTATAGCATGTTTCATTAATTTTCTCCTGTAATTTGCAAATTAAAGTACTACTGGGGTCCTGACAATTTTATAATCGAGCCAGGTCACGCTAGTTTAAAAGTATATGCAAAGGGCGCCGGCCTCGGTGGCTCAGTTGGATGCGCCGTCCGACTCGATACCAGGAGGTCGCGGGTTCAACCCCCGCAGAGGTCGGCAACATTCTTTCGTGGAGATTGATCATGAAATATTTTCTACGGTTATTCTCTCCCTTCCGCTGATTCAAGAAGGGCAGTTGTCAGTTGTGGCTAGGTAAACCTACCTCGCTCGACATGACCCCATTGGGTTGACTGGGCCGTAAAACCCCATTACAAACAAACAAAATGCAAAGGGCGACGGCTCTGATTTGCATGAACTCTGTTACTAGTCGCCAACTCAATGTGTCGGTCAGCGATGTATTTCATTCTCTTCTCAGTTACACTGATGAAAATCTGATAAAGTAAAACAAAGCTCTTTTGCGAGGATAATATGACGATTTGTTCACCCGAAACAGATAATGTTACCCGAGGGCTTTGCTTGTCCTCGGGTCAGTAACATTAACTATCGAGGGTGAACAAATCGTATTATTACCTCGTACAAGGGCAACAATTGTTTTATTATACCGAAATTTTACAACTGCAACTGCACTGATAGTGATGACGTCACCAGATGGTTACATTACCTGCGACGGTTAAATTGCAGGGAAACCTGATAGAATATTATCCTGCATGTGAATTGAGCTTACCGAAGTTACAGGGTAACATGGCAGAATAGTACCCTGCACGTGATATCCTCTCGACTAATGAGATGTCTAATATAGCTTATAAATATTAATGAGTTATAATAAGTTATTGATGTACAATCAGCTTAGGAGAATGGATATACTTGGTGAACAAGGGGCCATTTTTACAGCAGAGACAATTTTTGTGACTTCGTGCCAGTCCCCTGCTGAAGGGGGAGCATTCTTTTCATTTTAGAGTAGATCCATTTTCCTTCTCATTACGAAAACACGCCTATTAAAATATATTGAAAATTTCAACACCAAAAACTAAAATGTTTTCTAATAAAAATTCTGATATTTTTCATATATCTGCTGAAAACATAGATTGTTTGTACTCGTAAGAACCACTTCGCCGAGACGGTTCTAACGAGTACCCACAATCTATGTTTTTGAGCAGAAATAAGAAAATAATGTATACCCCTGTAAACCCCAGTTTTACTATTTAAAAGTGGGGTTTAAGGGGGTCAAAACTATATATAGGCGCGTTTTCTGGATGCTTTTCCCTTTAGAGTAGATCCATTTTCGTTCTGAAATATTGTCTTTCCGAAAAGGAAAGAATTTTTCTCTCAATTTTCTTCTTTTAGGGTAGACACTTTCCAGAAAAGGAAGAGAAAACACTTTTGAAAGGTTGCCTCCATTGAAAGCGCATAACTTCTCTTAAAAAAGGGGGATCCGTTATATAAGAGGTCAACACTGGGTTATGGACTTTTTCAAGGATTGTGTTTGTTATAGTTAACTACCCTTGGAATTTAAATTATTGAGCTTTTGAGCGAAAGTATTTTAACTTTGTTTGGACTGAGAAAGCTATCCAACACATCCAATTTCACTTTTATCAGTGTAGATCAGCCTATGCGATTTAGCTATTCCTAGAGAAAAATGGCCAAACTCTTTGCAAACAGTGGAGACCCTGATTACACACCGCATTCTGCTGTATCTGATCTAGGTCTTTACTGATTGTCAGTTACCCCTTTCAGGGGTCTCTAGACTAAAATGAATTAATTGAAATTTGACTAAATTTGAGAAGAGTTCTTTAATTTCTGCTATATAACGCTGAAACTGCATGATAATTGCTAGGTAGACAGACAAAACAAATGTATTGCCTGGTCGCATGACAGCGTAATAGAACTGCTTGGTATTATGATGAATGCGCCGTGTCAACAGAAACAAAAATGCCTTCGAATATGCACAAAATGCACAGATTCTGACCAGCCTGTGCATGCGCAAGGTGTCAACCTGGCCTTTTCTCTTCATTCATATATTCTGTAGTATCCAATGATTATGTTAGCGGAAAGTGAAGACCCAGATCAGACGGATGCGAAGGCTGATCTGGGCCTTCGCTGTCCGCATATGCCCGAAGACAAGTTTTCGCATGGCGCGAGCAAATTAACAACGTCGCTTGGTAGAATGGCAAACAAACGATGAAGACGCATTGAATTTTCATTTTTTTTT
Organism: Anodontia alba; assembly: GCA_964016985.1. Taxonomy (NCBI): domain Eukaryota; kingdom Metazoa; phylum Mollusca; class Bivalvia; order Lucinida; family Lucinidae; genus Anodontia; species Anodontia alba. The sequence goes on along the minus strand of OZ024823.1, from coordinate 10,191,068 downwards.
TTTTTTTTTTCAAATACTCTGCCTTATGCCTCCTTTCATCGAGAAACTAGGGCAACAACCTTCCTCATCAATATGATAATATACACATTACGAAAACACCACCAAAAACTGAAAGTTTTCAGATAAAAATTTTGATATTTTTCATATTTCTGCTCAAAACATAGATTGTGGGTACTCGTTAGAACCATCCTCGCCGAGGCGGTTCTAAAGAGTACCCACAATCTATGTTTTTGAGCAGAAATAAGAAAAAATAATGTATACTCCTGTAAACCCCAGTTTTACTATAAAAAAGTGGGGTTTAAGGGGGTCAAAATTATATAGGTATGTTTTCGTGATGCATAACTGCGTCTGTAACATTTGTTCGGATTACGACAAAATCAAGAAGAGTACATTATGTAGCAAAACATTACTACGTGCACCAAACAGGGCCATTTTAGTACTGTATTTTACCGAAAAAGCGATCTCAATACGTATTCTAGTTATTGAAGATACATCAGTCAATTATGCTAAATCAGAAGTGTTACAGGTATGGAATATTAACATGGATTCGTAGTGTCTGAACATCCATTGCGTTTCTGAAGCCCGATTTTTCGATTCTGAAGAGCCCGATTTTTCGATTCTGAAGCCCGATTTATTGATTCTGAAGCCCGACTTTTCGACAGACAGCCCATATGACAGAGAATTAGGTGCACCAAATGAATGTTCTGAATTTCATTAAATCCTTATTAGGTCAATAAGACACTGTGAAACTACGAGTAGTTACTGACGGAAAGACGTGCTTTCAACATCGATATGACATACGTTGGGGAATGATTTGATGATACTCAGGATAAACTAAGCCGTCATAGTCATCACGAAAACACGCCGATACAATGTTGACCCACTTGAACCCCACTTTTATATAGTAAAACTTGGGTTTACAGAGGTATACATTATTTTTCTTATTTCTGCTCTAACACAAAGATTGTGGTACTCGTTAGAACCGCCTCACCGAGGCGGTTCTAACGAGTACCCACAATCTATGTTTTGAGCAGAAATATGAAAATATCAGAATTTTTATCTGAAAATTTTCAATTTTTGGAGGTAAAATTTCCAGTATATTTGAATAGGCGTGTTTTCGTAATGTAAGTCATCTAGGCCTGTGTTCTGCATTCAAACATTCTATAGTATCGAATGGTTCTGTTAGTGGACAGTGAAGGTCCTGATCAGACTGCGCATCCAGTCTGATTTACATGTAGGTCTTCACTGTCCGCAAATGGCCCGATGACACATTTTCGCTTGGTGAGGCTCACATAATTTTGCTGTTATGACATGGTACACTTTGTTATTAGTTTTCGAAAACATGTGTTACATTACGAAAACACACCTTTTCAAGTATATAGAAAATTTTACCTCCAAAAACTAAAAATTTTCAGGTAGAAAAACTCTGATATTTTTCATATTTCTGCTTAAAACATAGATTGTGGGTATTCGTTAGAACCGCCTCGCCGAGGTTCTGTTAGTGGACAGTGGCCTCGCCGAGGCGGTTCTAACGAGTACCCACAATCTATGTTTTTTGGCAGACATAAGAAAAATATTGTATAGCCTGTAAATCCCAGTTTTACTATATAAAAGTGGGGTTTAAGGGGGTCAAAACTATATAGGCGTGTTTTCGTGATGATTATCCTCAGTTTTCAAGACCCTTTGCATGATTCCTTCATACCACACAAGCGTATATGTTACAATCCCAAACATTTATCGTCCGTTTTACTGCATTTACATGTTGTTGTATCTAAATTGCTGAACGAGTGCCAAACAGTGTAGACGCTCCTCAGACACCGCGTTTTGCGACGTCTTATCTGGAGCTACACTGTTTGCTCGGACCTGTTTGTCCCAATACAGCAAAACGTCAACGACTCGAACACCGACGGCCTGTTTACCGTGGCTGCTTCGAACTCTTTTGAGCCACTAGGAATTTCTTCCGATAGCTCAAGAAAGAAAATATTAAGGGATATTTTCGGAAAGTGTCTTATTTCATTACGAAAATGTACGTCGTCTGTACTCATTAAAATCGCCGCGATTAGGCTTACATTTAACATACTTACACTTAACATACTATTCTTTTATAGAAGATCGAAAAAAAAAAAACATTCCTAAACTATTCCCATGTGTCTCGTGACCTGGGGCTATGAATATCCCTCAGCTGCTCGAACTACCCATGTCTAGAACAAATTTCCATCGTCCTAAGATGTTCGAGCCATTGACGACGACTGAACTTAGCGGACCCAAATTGTGGTACTTCATGGCAGAAGAAACGTTGGTGACCACTTACCTGTATTTCTACTCTCAGGAGCCAGATTAATCTTTCAGATTACAAGAATTTCTAGAACGTCCGACATATTCTCATTTATTCCTGTATGCTTGTTTTTGATTATTATTTTTTATATCCGTAATTAGTTACACATTTATACATACTCATATTACATATGCACATTTTTGTGTGTGTGAAACTATAATATCAAATTAATTTTTATCGTTTTCTGAAAATAGATAATTATTTTATTTTTTTTTCTAACAGAAAATAAAAATAAGGTCAATAAATATAATAAATATAGAAAGAAAAGATGCCTGTCCCACTTTAAGATAACTTTTATGCACGAAAACAGAAATTCAATATTACACCTTCAAAACCACAGATCAATATATAACATTATCTCGAGCTGAGAGGTATTGACGAGTTTCTAATTCACAAAATAAACAGTGGTATATTTCACTCCTTAACGCTTTGCGTGCTGAGTTAAATTTCAGTAGACGACATTTTGAAATATGTTTCTTATTTTTCTCAGAAATAGGCCTTGACATTTCAAGCAAATTGTCTCCGAGGAGACAATTTGCATGAAATGTCAAAGCCTATTTTCTGAGAAAAATGATAAGAAAAATGTTATAAATTTGTATTTTGCTGAATTGTCCCAGGGAGTGGTAAAGGTTAATATCTATTCATAGCAAAGGTAGTTTGGAATCCTTTTGTGGCAGAATAAAGCAGTATTCATTATACTACCTAGTCGTTTTTGTCTGTGAGTCAATATGTATGTATTCAACCTTTCGTCTAAAAATTAAGAGTATACCTGTTGTAAACAGAAAAGAAATTTCAATAATTGGTCCGGATCAAGTGAAAAGGTACCTGCAGGCATAAATTAACACATGTATCCCTTAAAACAAACATCAGCAAATAACACAGACATAGAGCGTGGCGTCTGATCAGGATCTATATTGTTTGCATTGAATACGGGACTTTCTCATTACGAAAACACGCCTATTCAAATATAAAGTAAATTTCACCTCCAAAAACGGAAACTTTTCAGGTAAAAAACTCTGATATTTTTCATATTTCTGCTCAAAAACATAGATTGTGGGTACCCGTTAGAACCGCCTCGGCGAGGCGGTTCTAACAAGTACCCACAATCTATGTTTTGAGCAGAAATAAGAAAAATAATGTATACCCCTGTAAACCCCAGTTTTACTATATAAAAGTGGGGTTCAAGGGGGTCAAACTTATACAGGCGTGTTTTCGTGATGTTAAAGCGTTGGAAATGAACATGTTCAACAGAGTTGTGGTAGAAGAGTCCACTCGGCATAAATGGGTTAAACACCAAGTCTCAAATCGTTCGGTGCATACACACAGTATTTTCAGGGAATTTGCTGCCCCTTGTTACGTAATTAGATCCTCCAATGATTCTACCACGTGATCAGTCCGACCTGGGACTTCGTTGTTCGCAATATTTCGAATATTTCCGTTTGATGCAGTCAAGTCGAAGACTCCTAAGTGTGATGGAAATTTTAAAACGATGACCTATTCCTGGTCCATAGTTAATTGATAAGGCATTCACAGGGGATGTAGGGAAGGGGTACTATTTTCCCTTGATCCCTTAAAGTGAATTTCAAATTTCCCATGTTCTCCGTTTCCGAAAATTAGTTCTGTTCCCTTATTCTTTTAAATGTTTTACCAACGTTCCCTTATTCCCGGAAAATAAATTGGAAGTTTGCCTTGTTCCTCGAAACCCCTGGGAATACCTCATTTGAGTCGAAGCACAACAGTTCTACAGAAAATATCATTTTAGAAGATGGGAAACACACAATATTTACAAATATTTACACAATTTTTACAAATGTTATTTTTTGTCTTTTTTTTTTTTCACGCGAACCGTAGGCTTTCATTCCGATATACAGTGAACCCTCGTTACAACGACAGCATCTGTTCCTTAAGATGTTGCCATTAAAATGAATTAGCTGCTGTAAAGAATCCTTAATGGACAGAATGATATGTAAGAAAGACCTTGTTTTATTCTTATTTCCTCACCGAACATATGTTTCGGATATTTGTTAGAATCGCCTCAATGAGGCGATTCTAACAAATATCCAAAACTTATGTTGCTTGAAGTTGTAATGCAATATTCTTGCATAATTTCTCATTAACTGTTACCTCTTAACCGAAGGTTTCCTGACATTCAAATTGTCATTATCATCAAGAAAACATGCCCATATAATTGTGACCCCCTTAAACCCCACTTTTATATAGTAAACTGGGGTTTACAGGGGTATACATTATTATTCTTATTTCTGCTAAAAATATAGATTGTGGGTATTCGTTAGAACCGCCTCGGTGAGGCGGTTCTAACGAGTACCAACAATCTATGTTTTGAGCAGAATTATGAAAAATACCAGAAATTTTATCTAAAAAATTTCAGTTTTTGGTTGTGAAATTTTCAATATATTTGAATGGGCGTGTTTTCGTAATGAACGAATTTTGTCGCTGTATCGAGTGTCGGTGTAAACAGGATTTATTGTAGAACTAATTCTATATGCTCCACAGGTATAAGCCCTCTCAGACACAAATACGAAAAGATAACTTAAAAAAGGTAACACTGTCATAATAAAATGGATTCTAAAAGGAATAAAAAGAGAGCAAAGAACAGTCACAAAAAATAACAAGAAAAAGAATAAAATGAAGCATCATGTTAAACAAAGGCGTTGTTGGTAGTAAATGCGTCTTTATGAATACTGGTGTTGCACCCGGCTCGTGCCCTGGCATCACGAAAACACGCCTATTCAAATATACTGAAAATTTTATCACTAAAAAATGAAAATTTTCAGATAAAAAGTTCCGATATTTTTTCATATTTTTGCTCAAAACATAGATTGTGGGTACTCGTTAGAACCGCCTCGTCGAGGCGGTTCTAACGAGTACCATCAATCTATGTTTTGAGCAGAAATAAGAAAAATAACATATACCCCTGTATTTACTCCATAAAAGTGGGGTTTAAGGGGGTCAAAATTATATAGGCATGTTTTCGTGATGGATGGGACTAGGTGCCAATGTTTAAGTTTACGTTCAAGTTTACGTTGACATTTACTCTTGGAGATCATAACTTGGGTATCTTTTAAGCTAGGAAGTTGAAATTTGGCAAGCTATTAACCCAAATCTAAACCTTCAGCTCTGTGCTAGACTTGACCCTAGGTCCTGCCTTTGTATAGAGCTATGGTCCAAGTGTATAACTTGTCAAACTTGTGTACCTTTTAGACTGTAGAAAGTAGAATTAGGTTAGCTACTTAGGTCATAACTTGGGTACCTTTTATGCGAGGAAGATGAAATTTGGTATGCTACTTACCCAGACCTAAACCTTCAATTCTTTGCTAAGCTGTCCCTGAATCATGCTCTTGGGTGGGGTTTAGGGTCAAAATGCATAACAGGTCAAACTTGGGTACCTTTAATGCTAGGAAGTTAAAATTTGGTAAGGTACTTACACCCTGATTTACCTTCAGTTCAGCTGGTCAAAAAGTACAACACTAAATATAGCCTCCTAAATTCTAGGTTTCTAAGTGTAACAGAAACAAGAGGCATCTTCAAAAAAGAAGATAAGCGACGAAGAATGGCAGATAATTTTGGCATTTTTGTTTTCAATATTATAATAGAGGTCCTTAAAACGAAGCCCACTTTACACCCGAAGCTTTGACAGTTTCCTTGTTCAAGTCACATCCCACTCTACGAAACGCTGGATACGAAGCTGATATCTAATTTCATTACGAAAACACGCCTATGCAAATATGTAGAAAATTTCACCTCCAAAAAACTGAAAAATTTCAGATAAAAACCTCTGATATTTTTTATATTTCTGCTCAAAACATAGATTGTGGGTACTCGTTAGAACCGCCTCGCCGAGGCGGTTCTAACGAGTACCCACAATCTATGTTTTGAGCAGAAATAAGAAAAATAATGTATACCCCTGTAAACCCCAGATTTATTATATAAAAGTGGGGTTTAAGGGGGTCACAATTATATAGGTATGTTTTCGTGAAGTTCACCGCCGCACGCGACAGCTTCTCATTGTCATTTAGACATACCGCAATATGAATCTGTGGAATGATTGTCGCAATCCTTAAACTTCTGGGGTCGGTGTCTGCTCACCTGAATATTCTGTCTCGCCACTAGTTTAATGCTTAACAAATGCTCTATGGCTGGCTTGGGACGCAGACCACATATTTCTTGGCGTCAACAAAAAGGCCTTGTCACTTTGCAAAGTCATGATTCAAAAATTTTCTTTTGTCTGAATTAGGGTTCTAAACATGCTAAAACAAAGCAAACAAAATTTCATTTGATCTTATGACGTTGAGAACTTTAACTCAAAGTTTGCCATAATTTTGTCCCATTTGACTTCCCGCTAGGTTCCGGCAAACAGGCATATAGTTTATCCTTTCTGGGTCCGTTGAAACATCCTTAAACACCCACAAACCACACTAAAAACCACACAAATTATACCCTCAAGAAAAAAAAAAAGTATTTCTTTATAGCTTCTGATAATTAAAGGTACCTTACCTGATGATTGTCTTGTTTATTCAATAGTATGCAAGATGGAATTTCTATAACGGGTCCGCTTCTTTGTTTGAGAAATTGCAGGGCAAAATGATTATTCATCCTTTTTTAATTCATTTGTTTGTTTCCGTGTTCGCACTTGCGGTCGTTCATGCATTCCGAGTGCATGTGTTTAAGAATTCTATAAATTCTCATTAATTATATCAAATTGTTATTCTAAATAGAGGGGGTTTTCTTTGACTATCAAAACTTGACTTTGGCGTTTACTTGAAGATCATATTCTAAATATGGTTTAAAATGCATACAATGAAAGCTGAATGGAAGTGTTTGACAAAAGTAACTGTTTCATGAGATTTATCATCGCTTCAAGGCACGTATATTCTTCCATACGGAGGCTGACAGACTAAGGTCACAAATAAGACTTCGTCTACACAGATATTGGGAGCTATTTGTAGATAGCTAGCATCAATGTGACCTTTTAGGTAAATATATATAGGCTACTGAGTCATCCATAAATTCAATATACTGCCTAAAAAAAAAGCAGAAATGCTCTAAAATACATCGACTAGATGCAAGGGTAGGGTCTTATTACGGCATATCAACACATACCGCAAAATGCAAGAACGTAAAAATGCAACAATGCTCCCAGTACTCATACAAAGAAATGATTAGATTCTTATACTCTGATAGTGGTGTTTTGATTCATAAATTCTAAAAGGAGTGTCTAATCTTGATCTTGCTGATTTCAGAGCTCTAGATAAGGCGCTTTTTTTCAACCGAAAATACTGATGTAATTCTTATTTCTCAATGAAAAAATATATTGTGGATACTCATTAGAAGCGCCTCGCCAAGGCGCTCTATATTCCAACAATATATGTTTTTTTTTTTTTTTTTCAGGAGAAATAAGATTTTTTTTATATGGCTGTCCGCTCTTCATGACTGATACTGTGGTATGAACATCCAACATACTGTCTACCTGTGCGTATCAAACATGTGACTGGTGATGAATATCATTTTTTATTTGAATGCGAGTGCTTCAAAGAATCCAGAAAACAATATTTTACCAATATTGCCTGAAATAGTATAATAAATAAAAGTCTGCGAAGCTAATAACAAGCACAAATCTGAAAAAAAAAAAAAAAAAAAAAAAAAAGATTAACCAGACTTAGTGAATTGCTATTGTGCGTAGTAAGTTCTAACAGATTGATCACTATATTTGTTAACTAAACACCTTGTTCTAGAAAACCGTACACGTATCTTGAGTTTGTAGCATTTGTTCAGTATTTATAAGTAGTTCCTTAAATGTTGTACCTAGCAACCTGAGATAAATAAATTTCTGTTCTGTTCTTTTCTCGAATTGTCATGTAGGCTAAAACCACCTCAGTTGCACGGATACATATAGCGACACAATCCGTCAAGGTATTGACCCAGGTTTGGTCGGTGGGACCTAGAATTTATAATATCCTTTTGTTCTGCAAAACATATAGAGACTTTCTCTCCTGTCCTTAATGTCTTAGTTTGAGTCCCACCAAGCAAAAATATGACTTCGGAGCATGTGAGGACTGCGCAGTTACGCAGCCTGATCTGGGCCTTCGCTATCTGCTAACAGAATCATTTAGCACTATAGAATTTGTCAATGGAGAGCAATTGCCAATATGAGAATTTACGTATGCGCAGAATAATCTGAATCTGTGCATTTTACGCCTGTTCTGGCACCTTTTCACTTCATGTGGCCTAGTTTAATGATTTTCTTTGACATACACTGTCATTGGAATAGGTTTAGTTTATTGGTTTTAAATATATTTTATACAAGAAACTAGCAGAACTATACACACCTGACATAATATATGAACTGTAATGGAATCTTCTTTCAAGAGTGGTTAGGTTTTGTTAATGATATTTGTACGTCAGAGAGTCTCGCAATATTCGTTCTGGCTCAAGAGTGGCTAGGTCTTGTTGATATATATCTGTACGTCAGAAAGTATCGAAGTATTGTTGTGGTCCAAGAGAGGCTAGGTCATGTTGATATGTATCTGTATGTCAGAAAGAATCGAAATATTCTTTGCGGTTCAAGAGAGTCTAGGTCATGTTGATATGCATCTGTACGTTAAAGAGAATCGAAATATTCCTTGTGGTTCAAGAGTGGCTAGGGCGTTGATATCTATCTGTATGTGAGTAGGTATCGCAACATTCCTTGTGGTTCCGGAGTGGCTAGGTCTTGTTGATATGTATCTGTACGTCAAAGCGTATCGAAATATTCCTCATGGCTTAAGAGTGGCAAGGTCTTGTTGACATGTATCTGTATGTCAGAGAGTATGGAAATATTCCTTGCAGTTTCAGAGTGGCTAGGTATTGTTGATATATATCTGTATGTCAGGATCTATCGAAATGTACCTTGCGGTTTAAGAGTGCCTAGGTCTCTTTCTTATATACTTGTATCTGTACGTCAAAGAGAATCGAAAGTTTCCTTACGGTTTGAAAATGGATCGGCCTTGCTGATATGTATCTTTATGTCAGAAAGTATGGAAATATTCCTTGTGGTTCAAGAATGCCTATGTCTTGCTGAAATGTGTCTGTACCTCAGAGGGTATCGAAATATTCATTGCGGTTTAAGATTGGCTAGGTCATGTTGATATATTTCTGTTCGTTAGAGAGTATCGAAATATTCCTTGCGGTTCCACAGTGACTAGGTCTTGTTGAAATGTATATGTACGTCAGAGAGTATCAAAATATTCCTTGAGGTGCAAGAGGGGCTAGGTCTTGTTGATATGTATCTGTATGTCAGTAGGTATCGAAATATACCCTGTGGTTCCAGTGTGGCTAGGTCTTTTTCATATGTATTTGTATCTGTACGTCAGAGAGGATCGACATATTTCTTACGGTTTCAGACTGGCTAGGCTTTAATAATAAGTATCTGTATCGAAATATTCCTTGTGGTTCAAGAGTGGCTCGGTCTTTTACATATATACGGGGAATCGAAAGCTTCCGTACGGTTTAAAAGTGGATCAGTCTTGTTGATAAACCAGAAAGTATCGAAATATTTCTTGTTTATAAAAAGTGGCTAGGTCTTGTTGATATGTAGCTGTATGTCGGAACAAATCGAAATATCAAGTTCCTTGCGGTTTAAGAGTGTCTAGGTCTTGTTGATATGTATGTGTATGTCAGAGAGTGTCGAAGTATTACTTGCGGTTCAAAGAAGCTAGATCTTGTTAATATGTATCAGTACAGGTCTTGTTGATATGTATCTGCACGTCAAAGAATATCGAAATACTTCTTATAGTTCAAGAGTGGATAGGTCTTGTTGATATGTATTTCAGAAAGTTGGCTGGACCTTATCGATATGTAACTGTATGTCAGAAAGTATCGCAATATTCCTTGTGGTTGAAGAGTGGCTAGGGCTTGTTGATATGCAACTGTATGTCAGAAAGGATCGCAATATTTCTTGTGGTTTAAGACTGTCCAGGTCCTGTTGAAATGCACCTGTACGTCAGAAAGTATCGCAATATTCCTTGTGGGTCAAGTGTGGCTAGGTCTTATTGATATGTATCTCAGAAAGTATTGAAATATTCCTTGTGGTTCAAGAGTGGCTAAGTCTTGTTGATATATAGCTGTACGTCAGAAAGTACAGAGGTAGTCCTTGCGGTTTCAGAGTGACTAGGTCTTGTTGATACGTATCTCAGGAAGTATTGAAATATTCCTTGTCATCACGAAAACATGCCTTTATAATACTGACCCCTTTAAACCCCACTTTTATATAGTAAAACTGGGTTTTACAGGGGTATACATTATTTTTCTTATTTCTGCTCAAAAAACTAGATTGTGGGTACTCGTTAGAACCGCCTCGCCGAGGCGGTTCTAACGAGTACCCACAATCTATGTTATGAGCAGATATGTGAAATATGTCAGAGTTTTTTTACCCGAAAATTTTCAGTTTTTTGGATGCGAAATTTTCTATATATTTGAATAGGCATGTTTTCGTAATGTGGTTCAAGAGTGGCAAGGTCTTGTTGATATGTATCTGTACGTCAGAAAATATAGAAGTAATCCTTGTGGTTAAAGAGTGGCTATAGGTCTTGTTGATATGTACCTCAGAAAGTATTTGAAATATTCCTTACGGCTCAAGAATGGACGGACCTAATCGATATGTAGCTGTATGTCAGAAAGTACTGCAATATTCCTTCTCGTTCAAAAGTGGCTAGGTCTTGTTAATATGTATCTGTATGTCAGTAAATATAGAAGAAGTCTCTGCGGTTTGAGTACCTAGGTCTTGTTGATATTTATCTCAGAAAGTATTGAAATATTTCTTACGCTTCAAGAGTGGCTAGACCTTGCTTCAAGTGTGGCTTGACCTTGCTGTACGTAAACAATCACCTTAATATTCCTTGCAGTTCAAGAGTCACAGCCAGTTTCACTGGTTCCAAATTTTGACCACGGTCAATGAAAAAATGCCATTTAGGAATCCGACTTTTTTTTCTTTTTTTCGTACACGAGCTAGGGTCAGTTCCCAATTTTGACCTCGGCTTAGCCTCTGTCAATTGTATTTGTTTATATATATATATATATATATATATATATATATATATATATATATATATATATATATATATATATATATATGTGTGTGTGTGTGTGTGTGTGTGTGTGTGTGTGTGTGTGTGTGTGTGTTTAACGAAACATCGAACTTAATCATGTTTTCCCTATTATTTCAGTATAGATGCCTTTCCATGTGTGTGTGTTTCTGAGTATATATGTAGGGTGGGGGATACCTGTTCCCTAGTTGACTGATTGATTTTATTTGGCAAAATCAACACAACATGTACACATACAATGGGCAAGCAACAGTTTTGAATGTAACATTAATATTAATTAAATTTAAGATTCGGGTAAAAGTTTGAAATAAGAGAAAATAAGAAAGAAAAAATAAAAAAAAAATAACAAATAAATAAATAAATAAAAATAAAATATACTTTAGCACTGGAGGAGAAAATAAAATGACGAAATAATTAAGCACTAATCACTTGAATAAAAGTCACATAAGTCATGTCATATGATAGATTCAAAGTTAATAAAAAAAAGTGTTTATCAGTTTGAAGAATACCCATGTCACATATAAATTATTATATATATACAAAAAATCAAGGATCTCAGTTATTGCATATGCTATCACATTTGACGTAGAAGATCACAGGCTATAATTTTACCTTCTTGGGGACTATTGTTTTAAATAATAAGACCAATACCGCAGCAATACATGATTCATCATTAGATTTCATATTGAGCAGCATAGCTAAAAAGAGGTGGTTTTCCTCTAACGGATCTTGCATTGCTTATTGACCATGGCGAATAGATTAAAATGTTTTCATTACATCAGTAAAACGAAATGGAAAAACAAAAAGTCAAACTCTCCAATGATTGGAAAGATATTGGCATGTGTTGATAAAACCTAGGATAGCCCATGAAAGCCCTAAAGCTTAATTCCAATGGGATTCTACCGATTGAAAACAAGACTTTGGAAGAGAGGGAAAATGATAATGAAGAAAATGTTTAAGCGTGGCAAATGATTGACAGTTATCCGAATTACATAACTCAACGATAATAGAATATTTCATTTTCAGCTAGTTTCATTTGAGATGTCAGATGTCTTTCAAATGAAGTGTTATATCTTTGAATCGCTTTAAATATTTGAGAAGGTAGTTCGTTCCAATCTTTTATACCATTGTAGAAGAAAGTGGTAACCGCTTGGCCTTTGACCCCAGGAACAACAAAGTTTTCTACAATTTCTCTGGTGTTGTATTTGTGCTGGATCAAAACTTTGCAGAAATGTTCCGATAAATACGAAGGATAAGTTCCATTGGAGGCATGATTTAACCGAAGTTATTCAACTCTATTTCCAACATTTAACATTCCGATCCTCTCAAATTCTGAAAAGCCAATGTGTGACCGAGGTCCAGTCTATTATATATCGCACCATTTTGCTTTGAGAAATCTGAAGTTTTTCTTCAAAGTCTTATTTAATCCTGAATACCAAGATGAGCAGGAATAATCAAAATGACATTGCATTACGAAAACACGCTCGAGGCGGTACTAACGAGTACCCACAATCTATGTTTTGAGCAGAAATAAGAAAAATAATGTTTACCCCTGTAAACCCCAGTTTTACTATATAAAAATGGGGTTTAAGGGGGTCAAAATTATATAGGCGTGTTTTCGTGATGTATTAGTGCTGAACATAAGGACTTCCGAGTTGTCTGTGTCAGAAACGAACACTGTCTATACAAATATTTCAATTCACTGTTGACCTTTTGAATAACACTAGCTGCAGTTGTATCACTTGTCCAATGGTTGTCCAGAGCATTACGAAAATACGCCTTTTCAAATATATAGAAAATTTTACCTCCAAAAACTAAATATTTTCAGTTAAACTCTGATATTTTTCATATTTCTGCTTAAAACATAGATTGTGGGTACTCGTTAGAACCGCCTCATCAACATAGATTGTGGGTACTCGTTAGAACCGCCTCGATGAGGCGGTTCTAACGAGTACCCATAATCTATGTTTTGAGCAGAAATAAGAAAAATAATGTTTACCCCTGTAAACCCCAGTTTTACTATATAAAAGTGGGGTTTAAGGGGGTCAAAATTACATAGGCGTGTTTTCGTGATGTATTAGTGCATAAGGACTTCCGAGTTGTCTTTGTCAGAAACGAACACTGTCTATACAAATATTTCAATCTACTGTTGACCTTTTGAATAACACTAAATGCAATTGTATCACTTGTCCAATGGTTGTCCAGAGTCAAACCTAGATATTTAACAGAAGACTGAGATTTTATGGTGTCACCTTTGCATTCGACGGAGAAATTATTCACACTTCAAAGTTTTCGTCGTGATGCAAATAATATTCATCCAGTTTTACTTAGATGCAACGATAGTTTGTAATCAATCAGCCATTTACTGCAAGTTTCAAGTTCTGAACCAAGTTTCAAAGACATTGTCTTGGGGTCTGAGTGCAAATACAGAATTACACTATCATTAGCAAACAGGTGAAGTTTGCAATCATCACTTATGCTTATCCCCATATCATTTACATAGCACGGAACGAGAAGTAGCCAAACTGCTACCTTGAGGAACACCAAGAGTTATCAGAGAAGAATCTGATTGTGTGTCATTTACTTGTATGAAATGATTTCTTTCGGCAAGGAAGGACCTAAACCATGAGACTGATTCGACGCCTATTTCCCCGAGCTTGTCACTTAATAATGCGTGTTCAACAGTGTCAAAAGCTTTCTGGAGGTCGAACATTATCATACCATTGCACAGTCCCATTGAAGTCTGAGTTTCTATTAAGTCTGTCAAGTTGGTCATACACTAGTATCAGTTGAATATCTGCACCTAACTCCTGACTGAAACTCATACAAAAGTTTGTTCTCAACCAAGTATTTTTTCCAACTGGATATACAGTTGATCCCCGTTATCTCGAACTCGCTTATCTCGAACAACCGCTTATCTCGAAATGAAAATCTGGTCCCTGCCGAAACATGAAGATCTAACAACAGGGAAAAAAATATTGTGGGAAAGAGGAGAAATTGCTCCTAAGGAGCAATTTCTCCTCTTTTCCACAATATTTTTAATATATCTCTAACTTCAAGAGTCCAGTTACATATATATTTGTTAAATGTGGTTGTTCGAATAATTTTTCCTCAATTCTGCAAATCTTATATGTCGAGGTACGGATATCTCGAAGTATTTAATAGAGTCCCTTGGGATTCAAGATAACGAGGTTTGACTGTACATAGCTTTTTCTAGTACCCTCGAGACAACAGACAGAACACTAACAGAACGATAATTGTCAGCTTCCGACCTCTTGTTTTTCTTATGAATTGGAACAAGTCTGGCCGATTTTAACTCTTTAGGAACAATGCCTGTTTCAATAGAAAAGCTGACAACGTGAATTATAGGTCATTTTAATACTGAAGCTGCCTCTTTGACAAATCTGGCAGGAATTTCATCTGAGCCTGTACTTTTAGAAGCGTAAAGTCTGTCTAGTTCTTTTAATGTAAAATCTTCACTGACCAAAGTTAGCTTTAATCCATCTACTTGCCGAGTAAAAAAAAATTGAATGCCGTAGATTCAGTGCTGAACAAGTTCACTGGAATTGGTAAGTTCTTGACCAAGGTGGAAGCTATAATTGTGAAAAATACACTGAAATAGTTTGCAAGCTTTTAAGGATCAAAACAAGTTTCACCATCGAGGTCCAAAACTACGTTTCCTGCTTGTTTTACTTTTCAGCTATAGCCTAGATTTTTCAGATGTTGCCAAAGTTTTGTGGGGTTATTTTTATTTTCCTCAATCTTGTTTGCCAAATAATAAGTTTTTGCTAACCTAGTTTCCGGTGGACTTTGTTTCGAAGTTTGCAATGAGTCTTGTAAAAACGATTTTCCTTACTTTTTAAGAGCCCCATCTCTCTGTTCTTTGATTGGAGCAACCTTGTCCAAGACTAAGTGAAAGTATTCTTTAAACAGATTGCAAGCTTTATTTACATCAGTACACTCCAGTATGTTATGCCAATTTAAAGATGACAACTTCAAGAGGAACTCTTCTTTTGAATTTCGCCGAAGGGATCTAATTTTAGCCAGGTTGTGTTTATCAATTTGTCCTCTTACAACTTTCCGAGTTGCAAATGTCATGGAATGATCACTTAGCCCAATATTTATAATGTCTGATTGACAAATCTTCTCAAGAGAGTTGGTATAAATATTGTCAATTAAAGAAGAGGAAGAACTGAGGCCCTCCCAGGGGTTCTGGGGAACAGGGGAATTATGTCATTTATTTCAGGGGAACAGGAGACCACGAGTCTACAAATGAAGGAAACAGGAGAACAAAGGTAATTCTGGGGAGCAAGGAACACAGAAAATTAAGATTTTGAATTTGGGGAACAAGGTAAAATTAAAAAAAAAATATTTCAGGGGAACAAAGGAACAGGTACCCCCTGGGAGGGCCTCAGAACTAGATACTCGAGTAGACTCTGATATCAGTTGACTGAGGCCGAACATACGAAGGAGAGTTATATAGTTGTTAAATAAGGCAAATGTGAAGTCCCCAAGCAGGTATATTTCCGAATCTGAGCGAATTTTAAACCAGCTTGTTCCCTTGAAAAAAAATCGTCAATAGCCCTTGTTCCACAAAATCAAAATCTAGAATTTCTATGTTCCTTGTTTCTCAAAATTGCCTTTGTTCCCCTGTTCCCTTCATGTGTGTTCCCTTGTGTTCCCCTGAAATAAATGGCATTGCTCCCTGTTCTCCAAAACCGATGGGAGGGCCTCAATAAATCTAAGGAAATGTGTGCTGTGTATAATGGCCCAATCTGGAAATAAATTTATTTTCACCGTGATTCGTAATTTTGATCAGCTTACATGTAAAAGAATAAGTATATAAATGCGTTGTACTTGCGATTTGAAATTTGAAAGTGTTGCTTTCGGTTACAAACAGGAATACCGTTTGGAAACTATTTGTTAATATTTAACGTTTAAAATTTTAATAAGTAAGTAAAAAGACTGACAATTTACCAAAAATATCTGAAACTGAACGATAAAATCATGCATGGCTATCAGTAAGAATTGTACTTACCTCCCTTAAAATCGCGTTTGACAAGTTCAGCTTTATGAAAAGTCTGATTTGAAAAATAATCTAAATGTTTTGTTTAACTGATTGTCTGAATGTTGATACAGACGAGAAAATGGAAGCTATGTAAACGGGTGTATGGCCGACCTAGACACGGATATGATGCAAGGTGCGAATATTTGCCATCCTTTTCCAATAGATTTGTCATCCTTTTAACACGTTAGTGTCAGTTTTAACCCAGAATCAGAATATTTTACTGGTGATATTTTACTCGCGAACCCATGGCGATAATACTATGTCACATTAAGATGCACCGATATTAATGTGACGTTGTGTAAACGTAATGCACCCGCTGGGAATGTACATCGAGGAAACCGCCAGAACTGTGATAATCAAGCAATAATTAGTATTAGGGTTTGTGAAGCGGTTGTTTCATTTGATGATGCGACTGCAGGTTTTTATAATTCCAAGATTAGTCGATGCTTTGAAAGTCAAAATAGGAATTCGAATGTCAAAATAAGATTTTGAATGTCAAAGTTCGATATTTGGCCGCAGTTCGAATGTCAGAATAGGATTTTGAAAGTCAAAATACGATATTCGGCCGCAGTTCGGATGTCAAAATAGGATTTCGAATGTCAAAATTCGATATTCGGCCAAAACATCACGTAAACATACCTATATAATTTTGACCCCCTTAAACCCCGCTTTATATAATAAAACTGGGGTTAACAGGGGTACATTTTGAATATATTATTTTTCTTATCTCTGCTCTAAATCATAGATTGTGGGTACTCGTTAGAACGGCCTCGGCGAGGCGGTTCTAACGAGTACCCACCATCTATGTTTTGAGCAGGAATATGAAAAATATCAGAATTTTTTATCTGAAAATTTTCCTTCTTTGGTGATAAAATTTTCAGTATATTTGAATAGGCGTGTTTTCTAAATGAATATTTTAATGTCAATAGTCGATATTCGAACTCAGTTCCAGTGTCAAAATAGGATTTCGAATGTCAAAATTCGATATTCGGCCTTAGTTCGAATGTCAAAATGGTATTTTGAATGTCAATAGTCGATATTAGAACTCACTTCCAATGTCAAAATAAGATTTCGAATGTCAAAATTCGATATTCGGACGCAGTTCGAATGTCAACGGATTTCGGATGTCAAAATTCGATGTTCGGTCTCAGTCCGAATGTCATTATAGTATTTCGAATGTCAAAAATTTGATAGTCGGCCTCAGTTCGAATGTCAAAATAGGATTTTAAATTATTACATATGATATTCAGTCTCAGTTCGAATGTCGAAAAATGAGAAATAAAAAGTGAAAAACAAACCGCTTTCAAAAGTAGGGGAAGAGACTTCATCTATCATAAATTCAAGCATAACTGGAATTATTTCCCTTATTACATAAACAGCTAAATGTACACGTGTCGGGGCGCATTGTGTAGAAAAGAAACCACGACACATGTTAGATAAATACAAAAGGAAAGTAAATGTGCAAGGATCACACTGAATAAGGTCAGTATTTGCTATATATAATTTTAATCATACATGTATAATACTTGTATTTTATGTATTGCATAACACGAACTTCCTGGATACAAAAATGTAAACAAAAAATAATCTATAGGCCCTATAACCTTTAGACTCTTTGGTGGTGTACAGTAATATTTTGATTGGGAAATTATCTCAGTGACCATTTCGACCTGTTGACCTAATCCTAATCAGGTGTACACTGACCTAACGGACATTTAATTAAATATATGAAGCGATACACGCGAAAATATACCCTGAATATCCATGTATCAAAGAATACTTATATCGATTATTGATCTCCTTTTTTTTCTTCTTCTCTATCTTTGAAAAACGAGTATTCTCAGATCGAAAGATACAGACTTCATTCAGTGTCAGAGTGACTTTTGTAGATAGATAGATAGATAGATAGATATTCCGAATTATTTATTTACTCATAATCATTTTGAGATGGATTTCTAAAATGACGACTAACTCGAGTATATCAAAATCTTATTCGGTCTACTCGTTCTATATGGTATTTCTTTGCACTTCGGTTCATTTTAGGTCTGTCTCCGTACAGTGGGCTTCCCAGTCATCACGAAAACATGCCTATATAATTTTGACCCCCTTAAACCCCACTTTTATATAGTAAAACTGGGGTTTACAGGGGTATACATTATTTTTCTTATTTCTGCTCAAAAACATAGATTGTGGAACTCGTTAGAACCGCCTCGGCGAGGCGGTTCTAACGGGTATCCACAATCTATGTTTTGAGAAGAAATATGAAAAATATCAGAACTTTTTATCTGAAAATTTTCCTTTTTTGGTCGTAAAATTTTCAATATATTTGAATAGGCGTGTTTTCGTAATGTTTGCGAGAGAGCCAATTTCAGATGGTATTGTTTTCGGCACAAACGTCCATCGACACAAAGCATGAAACCCAGTCGACACGAAGAAGCTGGAAACCCTTGGGTGGGGGGGGGGGGGTGGGGGGGTAGGGTACTCTGAATTTTGTCTGCTACATAGGCTGGGTCCCAGCATCTAGTTTTAGCCTCAAAAAATATACGGTATATCAGCTATACCCAAAAACAAAATCCGGTATATAAGCCATACCCCCAAAAATATATGCAGATATTAGCATACCCCCAAAATATTCCACTTGCTTTCTTTTTATAAAGGAGTGCCTTTTATTTATTTTTCCTGTGTAACGATTGTTTTGGTAATATAAGTGCTTTAAACAGATTCCAACAGTAATAGTAGCCCCGTGTTTAAAGTTTAATGGCACTGAACTGATGCACAGCAGAAATAGAGCTGATTAAAACTATATAAAAACAACTATTAGTTCTAACCCCGATTCTTACAATACACACCCCCCCCCCCCCCCCCCCAAAAAAAAATAGTTTTGCAAGTGACCCTCAAAAAAATACCTGCCAATGGTCAATACCCCTTTCTCTCTCTCCCCCCCCCCCCCCACCGAACCCCCCCCCCCCCCCCCCCTTCACACACAAATAGCAAAATTAAAATTCTTAACCCCAAAAATTAGATCTAGTCTTTGTAGTAGGCAAAATTCAGAGCACCTCTCTGGGCTGGAAACTAACTTAATTCATGTATTCCGGTTTTTCTGGGTTTCTTCGTAGGCCTATTTTCATTCGCTTGGTCCTAATAGTCCTAAATAATCCATGCATGCATGCACAGAAAGATGTGCCGTGTTTCAGACAATTCACATTTGAATCTCTGTTCATTCGTCAAATCATTTTACAAAGTGTGTGAAGTTGGAATGGGATATCGATTTGCCCAACCATAACCGTTACTTTACCATACTTTACTACGGAAATTAATCGAATACAGTAGTACTCCATACAGTAGTCTACTTCAAAAAAGTAATTCAAACTCTCAAGCCAACTTCATACACTTATTTCGTTCTGCATTCAGTCAGCCGGCATATAACTGGTCAAAATATTGAAAAACGATGCATGTGTTCAATACACATACTATTGATGAAAGCAGGTGTGTGATTTTCCTTGAAAAGAATTTGATCCAGCTCAGTGATCTTTATTGAAGACGCTAATATATTTTTGTTAGCCTCGCCCTAGGAAAAGGTCTTTTCGGGGTATAAGATCAGTAAAGCTCCAAATTCGACAGCTTAGCCGCTCTAACTGATCTAAACCTTTCCTGTATATATACAAACGCTACGGTATCAAGTGATTCTGTGAGCGGCCAGCGAAGACCCGGATCAGCCTGCGCAAAGGCATTTCCAGCTCTTTACTGTCCGCAAATACCACATAGGCTTCTTTTTTCATGGGCCGATTGTAATATTCATTTAATCCAGAGAGAACACAGACGTTATTATTATTAACATTTTTGCGGGCAAATACACAAGATTCAAAATGGCGAACCCTAGGAAAACTGGAAAGAGAACCGTGTGTCTGTCTGTCTGCACCCTCAGTGTGATTGTCATCGTCTTATTAGTTTTTGTAATATATTTAGCGACCAAATCTCATCCATGTAATAAAGGTAAGGCAAATTGATCAATCGTGATTCTAAATATTTATACTTTTCTTCTTTATGAGCCAGCGATGCCCACGATTTATGAATGCAGTAAAAATGATTCGAATACCGATGGCTCCTTTACCGTGGTTGATTCGTGGTTGATACTTTTAACAACATTTCTAATTCTGTGGCCTCGAAAATACTTGCAGCAGGAACAATATGATGTCATATACGAAAGCGTTTCTTCTGGCATATGCAGACAGTGAAGGCCCAGATAAGCTTGCACATCTGCACAGTTTGATCAAGGCCTTTACTGTCCGCTGACAAATCATTGGATACTACAGAATGTATGAATAGAGACCAAAGGATCGGATGATACTTTGCCTATGCGCAGGGTGATCTGAATCTGCGCATTTTGTGCATGCTCATTATGGAAACACGTCTATTCAAATATATTGAAAAATTTTACCTCCAAAAAAATGAAAAATTTCAGATAAAAATTCTGATATTTTTCTTATTTCTGCTCATAACATAGATTGTGGGTACTCGTTAGAACCGCCTCAACGAGGCGGTTCTAACAAGTACCACAATGTATGCGTTTGAGCAGAATTAAGAAAAATAATGTATACCCCTGTAAACCACAGTTTTACTAGATAAAAGTGGGGTTTAAGGGGGTCAAAATTATATAGGCATGTTTTCGTGATGTGGAAGGAACTTTTTCGCTTGACGCGGCCCAATTATGATGTGTTTTCATCCAGTTTCATAATAACTGCATATCAGCATTTTTAAACAATACAAGATCAATTTCCCACACAAAACTAACTCAAATATTTATCCAAATAACAAGTATGTGACCTTCACCTTTGTACTCATCAGCAGCACGACGATATCAACTGGTTTCCACACTTCAACACAACTCATACAATACATTTTGTCATGCCCAGGACGAAAGCAAGGAAGTCCGTGTCGTATTTTGCGACATAGGTAGAGCCTTCGACAGGGTATAAGCATCGGAGTCTTTTAGCAAAATTTGTATCTATGGAATTGTTTGAAATTTATATAAGTGGTTCGATAGTTATCTTGCGAACAGATTCCAGACCATTCCTGCTGGTTGTATTGAGTGGGTAGAGAACAAAGCTGGTGTTCCCCAAGGTTCCATTCTTGGACCGCTTCTGTTCTTGTTGTATCTCAGAGATATTGAACATAGAAATCCATTCTTACATAAGATTATTTGCAGATGATACTATGATTTATATCATTGTTGACGTTCCTGATGTACCTGCGCAAATAACATAGATCTTAAACAGGTACTGCAAACTGGGCTGCCAAATGGTTTGTAGGTTTCAATGCTAAGAGAACCAAAGCATTGCTGATATCACGTAGACTAGTCAGACTTAATCATCGAACTTTATTTTTTAATCATGTCCCAATTCCAGAGGTCCAGTCTAATAAAGCACTTGGGAATTCATTTTTCAGATAAATGTGAATGACAGGCACATTTGAACTATATTCAAGAAAACGCTTGGTCTCGCTTACACCTTATTTATTTATTTATTTATTTATTTAAACAATGTTTAAAGAGGATGACACAATTAGCTATAAATAACTATTCTACCTTGTGGTCCTCTAACTAAAATTTATATACATATATACAACAAGACTTAACTAACAGCTAAGAAATTCATGGGATAAAAGTAGCTTGTAGCGAAGTGAATGCTTGTATAAAGTTTTTATCACCTAAGATCGATGAAATTTATAATGGACAAGAAATCTTTACAAAATATGTACTTTGTCATTTGTAAGCCACTTTTTAGAATACACAGATGTTGAATGGGACAATTGTACCCAACAACAAATTGATGCATTAGAAAAAAATACAGATTGAAGCTGGAAGGATTGTTTCAGGAGCCACAAAACTGGTTGCAATTGATAAACTTTATAGAGAATTAGGGTGGCTAAAACTCTCTGAAAGAAGGAAATTTCACATACTATTCTTGTTTTACAAAATACAGAACGGTTTGGCTCTAGATTATTTGGTAGATCGTGTTCCGCCTCGTGTTTTGAATAATATCCCTTACAACCTTCGTAATACTGATAATTATCAGAAGGTTAATCAGCCTCTACATCACGAAGACACGCCTATATAATTTTGACCCCCTTAAATCCCACTTTTATATAGTAAAACTGGGGTTTACAGGGGTATACATTATTTTTCTTATTTCTGCTCAAAACATAGTACCCACAATCTATGTTTTGAGCAGAAATATGAAAAATATCAGAATTTTTTATCTGAAAATTTTCCCGTTTTTGGTTGTAAAATTTTCAATATATTTGAATAAGCGTGTTTTCATAATGATATTTATTTGACTCATTTCTTCCTTCTACGATTCGAGAATGGAACAATTTTCCCGTTGATGTAAAATCAGCACAGACTCTGACGTCTTACAAATATAAATTTGAGAGAGATACCCTGAAAATTCCTAAATATTAATTATTCGTCGATATACTTAATCAGATACTTCATACAAGACTAAGAACTGAATGCAGTACATTTAAGTCTAACTTGTATCGGAGAAACTTGCTCTCTGAACCATATTACCTACGAAGCTGTGGAAAATACTTCTCACTTCCTTTCTTTTTTTTTATTAGTGTCCAAAATTTAATATCATTCGAAGAGAATTGTTACACACAGTTAGCAATTATGTTGAACCATTGGGATCTGTTCTTTTGGTATATATATACATGTATTAGCCTCCCTAACTCTAAATCTTCGCCCTCTCCAATGTCCTGGTAAAGCGTCCATTTTGGATGGGAAATTACATGCCAGATTAGGGTCTAGCCGAAACCTATACTTGCTCCAGTTTTACTGATACATGAATCACCATAAGAATGACTTATGTTTTACAAAAATCTTATCTCATCACGAAAACATGCCAATATAATTTTGACCCCCTTAAACTCCAATTATAGTAAAACTGGGGTTTACAGAGGTAAACATTATTTTTCTTATTTCTGCTGAAAACATAGATTGCGCGTACACGTTAGAACCGCCTCGTCGAGGCGGTTCTAACGAATACCCAAAATTTACGTTTTTGAGCAGAAATATGAAGAATATAGGAATTTTTTATCTGAAAATTTGAATTTTTTTGGTGGTAAAATTTTCAGTATATTTGAATAGGCATGTTTTCGTAATGTTTTGAATGTCCTTCTCTCTGGTTTGGTTGATCTGAGTGTCTGACTGGTAAGGCAGATGATATCATTACGAAAACATGCCTATTCATTTCTATATAAAATTTTACCTCCAAAAAACTTAAAATTTTCAGATAAAAAAAATCTAATAGTTTTTGTATTTCTGCTCAAAACATAGATTGTGGGTACTCGTTAGAACCGCCTCGGCGAGGCGGTTCTAACGAGTACCCACAATCTTTGTTTTGGGTAGAAATAAGAAAAATAGTGTATACCCCTGTAAAGCCCCGTTTTACTGAATAAAAGTGGGGTTTAAGGGGGTCAGTATTATATAGGCAAGTTTTCGTGATGTGAAGAATTAAAGAGGAGTATTGTACTTTGTCAGATCAGAAAAGAAAACTCATAGCAGGCTGCCAGGGTAACCGTAACTGTCTAAGGGACCAACAATGTATTCTTAATGGATAGAAACCTAATGTGGTTACAATATGAAACCCCTAACGCTAAACGTTTCCCCGCCCAGGAAAACGGACAAACTCACGGACAGACGGATATGTCTGATCATACTCTAAACTTATATCATAATCATGGTTGAGCCTTTTATTTGTAGTCTAGCTGTTATTGCTTGTATTTATTTTTGTTGTTTTGCTTTTGTTTTTTAAAACTAATAAAAATTGTGTATCCAATATACAGGGTGGCAAACGTACGTCATAGTCACGTGAGTAAATGATACGGAGCACACGAAAATCATTGATAAACAGTGTCGCTTGGAAGTAGAAAAAGGGTAAATATTTTATGTCACGGGTAGTTTTCAGACTACATCTGTGATGCAGCTACCCCAGAAACGGTTCTAATTACAACTTCTTACTATTCCAGCTCCTAATATTGGTCCGTTTGAGAGCTTACCTCGATCAACCAAAGTTTTCCTGCAGATGGGAACACACCATGCGCTGAAATCACAAAGACAAATGGCGTTTTTGCTGCTTCACCGACTTTTTAGAGTAATTTTGACAAACACGGTTGTCACAAATATCATTTATTATTTGGTCCCGTGCAACACTGCACAGTTTGTCGACAGATCGATTGGCAATGGAACGCCACGACCGACAATAAGTAAAAAAACTTCCAGATAAAGAACACATCCAAATTCAGTGCATTGTGGAAATGGTATAAAACGTCACATTTTTTATCTCTAAATGTATTTTTAGGCGGTTTAACTTAATGTCATTTTCTATTCTATCCGAATTTCTCTTAGCAAGCCTTACAGTTAACATTTTTTGCTCAAACTACGTCACTGAAACTACGAGTTACTCGTTGTAAGTTGATTGGCCAATAGCGAGAAATCAACTCATAAAGTTTCGTGACGTGAGCATCTCTTCGCCAAGAACACCTTTCTCGCGAGATCTAACGATACCTGCTTCAGATCTCGCACATTTGACGCTTTGAATTATTGTGGGATCTAGCCAATTTTGGCCTAAAAAGCAGATGAAGAAAGCAATTGTATTCTGCATGAATTTCCAGATACCATTGGCCAAAGGCGACAGGTCAGTGCGTAATGGGGCGATACCTGTCGGTGACAATGCAAAAACAGTTTAACAAAATGACGACTGACATGGAAAGATCATACCAACTATTTATTTTTCGTTTCGTTCGATGATATTGAATTCTACCGACTCTCGAGATCAGATCTACTTATTTTGTTGACATGAAATGAAAGATCTGGCCCCCATAGCGTGGTAGGCAGTGAGAATCTAGGTCTTTTTGCCCCCAAACCACCCCACCCCTAGTTTTGTCGCCCCAAAGACGTTTCAACCCTTGTCGTTTCGCCCCACTGGTCATTTGGCCCCCCCCCCCCCCCCCCCCAGTCGTTTCGGTCTTCTTGTCGTTTCGCCCCTAGTATATTTAAAAAGAAATGCGTCAGAGAATTTACAATCATTACATCTTATCAATAGAGTAAGATACCTAAGCTTCTGTAAACAAGAACCTGCTTTATGATTAAACAAGGCAAATATTTGTAATACATATCAGCCTGTCTACCGTCGACTCTGAACGACGCATATGATGTTTACCTCCGAGATAGCATGGTATCTTTTGTTTCTGTATCTCCGAAATCGCTTCTAGGTAATGTCTGTAGCTATACAAGCTGGTTTTAGACTTACCTGATTATAACCGTGACTTCGCAACGTCTGATCCGCCCCTTTTTGGTTTGCTTGAGATAGTATATTATGACTAATGCCTATATTTTCTCTATTCTTTGCTGAACAGGTCGATTAAAGTCTCACCTGGTGGAACCATGCATCCGTACCGTCTGATCTGTGCCTTTGTCGTTCGCTCTGTGATAGAATAATGGTGTTAGATTCTGTATTTTGGGTTTGAATGCTATATAGTTTTTTTTGCTAAGCAGGCCAGGAAAACGGAAACCCTGCATCTTCACAATCTGATATGCGCCTTTCTTTGTTCATTCATGAATATTACGCTGCTGTTAGTTTCTCAGTCCGAAGTTTAAATGCTAGATAGCGTTTTTGCCAAGCAGGGCAGTTTAAATTTTACCTATGCAAACTCTGCATTCGTACGGTCCGATCTGTGCCTTTTAGTGTTAGATTGTATGATAGTATATTGTTTCTAGTGTATGGTTTTCTATATCTGAATTTGAAGACTCGAGCATCTGTTTGCATAGGAAAACACTATATAACTAGTCAAAGAATCGTTAGAGTAAAACAAATAAAACCCGAAAAGTATCATGATGAAGCAAATACGAGGGCTCAACAGATACAATATGTTGACGAGCTCCTAGAGATTGATGGGATGTCAAACAACACCACTGAAAATTTGAAGTAAAAAAGAATCATCAATTAAAACCCCTGCCAATGTATTTTCCTTCTGTTTAAATGTTTGGAATATAGCAAAATGCGAAACTAATACAACAAATGGTAAAAGTGCATGATCAATTCTGCGAAAAATCACTATTGACGTAAAGCTTCCCTTTTTCCACATTTCCATGGCGTTAGATGTTGTGATGTCATTTAAAAGCATACAAATGTGACTGCCAGAATTCTACAAAATTTGGGTGGGATGTCTTTAGCGCGTTAGCGCAATGGTGGTAAAAAAAGTGGAAGCTGAAGGCTTTATCCGCCTTTCCATGTTACAATTAGATCTAAAGCTGATCAGTTCTTATGCGTTACTTCTTAATACTTAACTCTGTGCCTGTCTGTTGTAAGCAAATAAATCATTCGCGATGGCTTTTAACAATTTCATAACTACAAGACTTGTCTCCATCCCTTTATATTTATAAAAAAAATCAATGTTAAAATATTTTAGTTAGTTAGTGTGATAAATGATATGGAACATATCCGCTGTACATAATGATATAGACCACACATACAAGGGAAAAAGATACAGAACACACAATTTATATGTGGCATTATGTTTTATTTTCAGGTATGGCGAAAAGGAAAACACATCTGACTATCAAAGCCTCTAGGTTTCGGAAGAAAGGCCTAAGACTTGGGAGACGAAAGGAAGCATCGCTGAATACGCGTTCGTGTGTAAAATGGCCAAGTCTTCTCGATGTCATAGCTTCACCACAGATTTCCGTGAAGAAAAACAACAAACCTCACCCATTAAATTGACAGATAGAAAGAGAACATTTTGGTCGAGATCACTAGGTTCCCCGTTGTGTAAAGGAACGCCCCATGGACGGCAGATATTTAGGTCAACACCCTCAAAGTCACCAGCAACGAAGCGGTTACTGGTAGTTCGGTTCGTTCACTTTTTTCAACCGAGACATGTGACGATACATTCGAAGCATTTCCATTAGTATTCACAGACCAACAATAAGCCATTGTCGGGGAATGCAATGTATCTTCAAGTAGCCATAACAATTATGATCCTCAGGCTCCTCTAATGTCAGATACACTGCAGTCTATTTCAATTTCTCAAACTCCGCTCGAACAAGAAATTCAGAAAATGAATGCTATTCTCCCCGATGTACTCAAAACTCTTGAAGAATCCGAAACAAAGAAATCCTGAGAGATGTTTTTATGTCCACTCATGAAATTTATGTACTTTCCACCGAAGATCCTCCATCCAAACTTCCAAAACGTTTTGTTTGATCACTATAACGCATAGACGATGTGAGAATCTCGACCCACTGGAGTTATGCAATATTATCCAATAAAAATTGTTAGAATAAACAAGTCTGCAGATATCCAGAAAAGATTTCTTTGTTCCGGATTATTCAAGAGTTTTGAGTTTGAGAAATTGAAGTAGACTGCAGTGTATCTGACATTTGAAGAGCCCGGGGATCATAATTGTTATGGCTACTTGAAGATACATTGCATTCCCCGACGTTGGTTAATTGTTGGGCTGTGAAAAAGGTAAGAGAAAAGTCCAGGGAGTGCCACAGTCACAAACCGCAGCCCTTCACAGACCCCAAGAGGAAGAGAAAACCGACAAATCTAAACAAGCACAAACCGAACAAACGTACGAAAAGCACTAAGATTAGCTCTTTCCCCAAGCGAGGTAATCGCAATACTAAAAGGACTGGAAAACACAAGAACAAAATGACACACGGAAAGACATACAACAAATCGCCTCGTAGAATAAACCACAAAGCAACAAAGAGTAAGACTAACACCGGGACCACCGCCTTAGAACGGTCGGTAGAGCAAACCACCGGGGGGGTTAAAGCACTTTTACAGCTAGCTAACTTCACCCTGGGTCCCGATGCTACTCTTAATACATAAATACATAAAAATTCGGTTCGCATAAAGGCTCCCAACTCAGTCAATGCATCAAAGCGAAAATAAAAAATCTAATTAATCACTATAATAAACAAAGACGAGTACTCATGGCTAATTCTACTGTATGCCAGAGTAAATGAAAACCAGTAGTTGAACCACGGCGGGCCAAGCCAAAGACATATCGTCAAGCCCCAACCCACTGGTTAAAGTTTTACGAAGAGGCCGTCACTGAGTCTGAGGCCCGAACCGCCGTCGTGCAATTAAAGAGTGAAGCATAGCCATCAACAATGATTGGGTTGACAACTAGGCATGCAGTCTGCCGCATAATATCCAGGCTATAGCCAATTCTTTTATAACGGTTAATAAGTTTTCTGAATTGGTTTAAACCTATTTTATTTCATCGAAATCACAACACAGTCATACATACATACAATACTCATTAGGATTTGATTTTCTGAATTGCTCCGAAAAGGTAGATTTACCTACAATTTTTCTAAATCTGTACACTAAGTTAAATTCGGGTTCCGATATACCTTGTTGTAGAAGTGTTTTCAGACTGACGCTATATTTTTCTAACAAGGCACTGTGTCTGCGATAAAATTTCGAAAACGCCTTACGAAGTTTAAAATAACGATAGCCCTGCCTAAGAAGTTTGGAAAAGGGAAATTGACTACATCAAAATCAAAATCGTCCCGTTTATCATAAAGTTTGGTGGAAACTGTACCATTAGATATACATAGATTCAAATCCAAAAAAGGTGCCTCGGTATCGGAAGAATTTTGCTCTATTTAATTGGAGTTTTGTAGGGTATATCGGGTCCACCATTTGGTCCACTATTTGGTCAAAGTAAATATTGTCAATATTTAATAAATCGTCAAGGTATCTTGAAGTTGAATTGAAAGCCTCAATAATGTAAGCCTGATTTTCACGTGAGAGAGACTTCATGAAATCTCTCTCATAACAAAAAAGAAACAAATCTGCAACAAGAGGAGCACAATTAGTTCCCACCGTGATACCAATAGTTTGTCTATAAAGTTTAGTGCCAAATCAAATGTTATCCAAAAGATAAACAAGGGCATCACAGACTTTTTGACACGACCATAAATTGTGATTATTATACACATCAGAAGTGAAAAAAGCACATTCTTCGTTGCAAGCCAAATATTGGGTATTCTCCCGAATAAACGTTCGGTCAATTAAAGCAATAAGTTTATCTTTTATAAGATGAGGTAACGTAGTATACAGTGTAGAAAAATCATATGTAGACAATTTAGAAGCCTGAAAGTTTTTAGATTTAAAATTATTGAGAACATGATTAGAATTTTTAATTGACCAAAAATAGTTAATTCCGTCCCTTTCGTAAACAGTATCATAGTATCTAATCTAATGTTTTTTAACAGCAGTAAATACTAATGGAAATGCTTCGAATGTATCGTCCCATGTCTCGGTTGAAAAAAGTGAACGAGCAGAACTACCACGTAACCGCTTCGTTGCTGGTGACTCTGAGGGGTGTTGGCCTAAATTTCTGGCGTCCATGGGGCGTTCCTTTACACAACGGGGAACCTGGTGATCTCAACCAAAATGTCCTCTTTCTATCTGTCAATATAATGGGAGAGGCTTGTTGTTTTTTTCTTCACGGAAATCTGTGGTGAAGCTATGACAACTAGAAGACCCGGCCATTTAACACACAAACGCGGAATCAGTGGTGCTTCCTTTCATCTCCCAAGTCTTAGGCCTTTCTTCCGAGACCTAGAGGCTTTGATAGTCAAGTGTGTTTTCCTTTTCGCCATACCTGAAAATAAAACATAATGCCACATATAAATTGTGTGTTCTGTATCTTTTTCCCTTGTATGTGTGGTCTATATCATTATGTACAGCGGATGTGTTACATATTACCACACTAACTGAAATATTTTATCATTTTTTTAATATAAATATAAAGGGGTGGAGACAAGTCTTGTAGTTATGAAATTGTTAAAGGCCATCGCGAATGATCTATTTGCTTACAACAGACAGACACAGAGTAAAGCATTAAGAAGTAACGCATAAGAACTGATCAACTTTAGATCTAATTATAACATGTAATATGGAAAGGCGGATAAAGCCTTCAGCTTCTTCTTTTTACCACCAATGCGCTAACGCGCTAAAGATATCACATCCAAATTTTGTAGAATTCTGGCAGTCACATCTGTATGTTTTTACATCTAACGCCATGGAAACGTGGGAAAAGGGAAGCTTCATGTCAATAGTGATTTTTCGCAGAATTGATCATGCACTTTTACCATTTGTTGAATCAGTTTTTCATTTTGCTATTTCAAACATTTGAACTGAGGGAAAATACATTGACATGGGTTTTAATTGATGATTCTTTTTTACTTCAAATTTTCAGTAGTGTTGTTTGACATCCCATCGATCTCTAGGATCCCGTCAACACATTGTATCTGTTCTCGTATTTGCTTCATCATGATACTTTTCGGGTGTTGTTTGTTTTACTCTAACGATTCTTTGACTAGTTATATGGTGTTTTCCTATGCAAACAGACGCTCGAATCTTCAAATTCAGATATAGAAAATCATAGACTAGAAACATTGTACTATCATACAATCTAACACTAAAAGGCACAGATCGGACCGTACGAGTTTGCATAGGTAAAATTTAAACTTGCCCTGCTTGGCAAAAAAGCTATCTTGCATTTAAACTCCGGACTGAGAAACTACCAGCATTAAAAAATTCAAGAATGAACAACAAAGGCGCATATCAGATTGTAAAGATGCAGGGTTTCCGTTTTTCTGGCTGGCAGAAAAAAACAACAACAAAAAAACTGTACAGCATTCAAACCCAAAATACAGAATCTAACACCATTATTCTATCACAGAGCGAACGACAAAGGCGCAGATCAGACGGTACGGATGCATGGCTACATCAGGTGAGACTTTAATCGACCTGTTCAGCAAAGAACAGAGAAACTATAGGCATTAGTCATAATATACTATCTCAAAGCAAACCAAAGAAGAGGCTGATCAGACGTTGCGAAGTCACGGTTTTAATCAGGTAATTTTAAAACCAGCTTGTACAGCTACAGACATTACCTAGAAGCGATTTCGATGATACAGATACAAAATATACCATGCTATCTCGGAGGTAAACATCATATGCGTCGTTCAGAGTCGACGGTAGGCAGGCTGATCTGTATTACAAATATTTGCCTTGTTTAATCATAAAGCAGGTTCTTGTTTACAGAAGCTTAGGTATCTTACTCTATTGATAAGATGTAATGATTGTAAATTCTCTGCTGCATTTCTTTTTAAATGTACTAGGGGCGAAACGACAAGAAGACCGAAACGACTGGGGGCGGGGAGCGGGGGGCAAATGACCAGTGGGGCGCAACAACAAGGGTCGAAACGTCTTTCGGGCGACAAGACTAGGGGTGGTGTGGTTTTGGTGCGAAAAGACCTAGATTCTCACTGCCTACCACGCTATGGGGGCCAGATCTTTCATTTCATGTCAACAAAATAAGTAGATCTGATCTCGAGAGTCGGTAGAAACGAAAATTAAATAGTTGGTATGCTCTTTCCATGTCAGTCGCAATTTTGTTAAACTGTTTTTGCATTGTCACCGACAGGTAGCTCCCCATCACGCACTGACCTGTCGCCTTTGGCCAATGGTATCTGGGAAATTCATGCAGAATACAATTGCTTTCTTCATCTGCTATTTAAGCCAAAATTGACTAGATCCCGCAATAATTCAAAGCGTCAAATGAGCGAGATCTGAATAAGGTATCGTTAGATCTTGCGAGAAAGGTGTTCTTGGCGAAGAGATGAGCACGTCACGAGACTTTATGAGTTGATTTCTCGCTATTGGCCAATCAACTTAAAACGAGTATCTCGTAGTTTCAGTGACGTAGTTTGAGCAAAAATGTTAATTGTAAGGCTTGCTAAGAGAAATTCGAATAGAAAATGACATTACGATTAACCGCCTAAAATACACTTACAGATGAAAAATTGTGACGTTTTATACCATTTCCACAATGCACTGAATTTGGATGTGTTCCTTATCTGGAAGTTTTTTACTTATTTTCGGTCGTTGCGTTTCAATGCCAATCGATCTGTCGACAAACTGTGCAATGTTGCACGGGACCAAATAATAAATGATATATGTGACAACCGTGTTTGTCAAAATTACTCTAAAAAGTCGGCGAAGCAGCAAAAACGCTATTTATCTTTGTGATTTCAGCGCATGGTGTGTTCCCATCTGCAGGAAAACTTTGGTTGATCGAGGTAAGCTCTCAAACGGACCAATACTGGGAGCTGGAATAGTAAGAAGTTGTAATTAGAGCCGTTTCTGAGGTAGCTGCATCATAGATGTAGTCTGAAAACTACCCGTGACATAAAATATTTACCCTTTTTCTACTTCCAAGCGACACTGTTTATCTATGATTTTCGTGTACTCCGTATCATTTACCCACGTGACTATGACGTACGTTTGCCACCCTGAATATAAGTCCACACTTTTTCAGAGCCAGACGCGATGCCAATTACAAGGGAACTACTAGACACCTATGAGGGAAAGGAAATATTCCAGTAAGTTAATGAATACACATGTATTCATGGCTCCACATATATTTTTTTCTTTTTCAGCTGAAAAGGGTAGTCCTTGGTGGCTGAGTCGGATGCGCGTCCAACTGGTGAGCAGAAGGTCCAGAAGGTCCGGCAACATTCTTTCGTGGAGATTGATCATGAAATACTTTCTATGGTCATTTCCTCCCCCTCTCCCCCGCCCCCTTCAACTGATTCGAGAAAGATAGTTGTCACTTTCTGGCGAAAGACTGTGCACAAGTACTGGTTTACCGCTCAGAGGACTAAGCCAGCCCAGTCAAAGTTTGGCCAGGTGAGCTGACCAACTAGACATGGCTTAATAGTGTTGACTGGGACGTAAACCTTTATCATTAACTCAAACTCATTTGAAAAAGACTGAATTTTGTCTTATTTCTCCACAAAACATATGTTGTGGGTACTCGTTAGAAGCGCCTCGCCGAGGCATTTATAATGAGTATCCTGAACATATGTTTTTGAGGAGATATCAGACATGCCATCACGAAAACATGTCTATATAATTTTGACCCCTTAAACCCCACTTTTATATAGTAAAACTGGGGTTAACAGGGATATACATTATGTTTCTTATTTCTGCTCAAAAACATAGATTGTGGGTATCCGTTAGAACCGCCTCGTCGAGGCGGTTCTAACGAGTACCTATAATCTATGTTTTGAGCAGAAATATAAAAACATATCAGATATTTTTTATCTGAAAATTTTCATTTTTTTTGGTGGTAAAATTTTCAGTATATTTGAATAGGCGTGTTTTCGTAATGCGACTCCCCCTCTTTTCTGGAGCTATATGTATTAATGTATTTCTGTATTGAAAATGTACAATGTAATAAGTAATTTAGGCGCTGCTGAGAGAAGAAACATATATAGAGGAATCTGGAGCATGTATATTCTGTAGAATCAGTGGTTTTTTTTTGGGGGGGGGGGGGGGTTTGCCCTTTTGTAGCTATATCTAACTACACCACAACCTCTTTATAACACTGTTGTTGGGGTCCATAGCATAAACCGTGTTAGTTAAACAACCGTGTTATATCCAAACAAAAATGTATAGATTATATTGAAAAATGACCATTTATGGTATGGTCATTTTTCAATATAAGGGGGTGGTCGGGTGGTGCGAAGGTGCTGTGTATCTTACATCACTGGGGCGTCCAACTGATATTGGCTTACAGTTGGGCAAGGCCTGCTATTTTTGTAGTGGGTAAGGATAGAGGGGGAATGTTTTTATTTCTTCTGTTTCTTCACTTTCTTTCATGTTCCTCTTTCTTCCCTGTCCCTCTCTTTCATCTTCTCTACTCTTTCTTCTATCTTTTTTCTCCCTTTCTCTGGGAGACGACACAAAATGACCCTCAAGGGTGGACGTGTCGTTAAACCCCAACACAATCAATTTTCAATATAATCTATACATTTTTGGGATCCATCTTTGAACCGTGTTATATCCAAACCCGTGTTATAATGAACCGTGTTATCGTGTTATACAGAAGTTGAAGTGTATATCTCTTAAAGCCCATGCGTTTTTTTTTTAAATGGACTCTTCCATCTCCGAATTTGGACACATCCATTGTTGCAAATAGGGGTTGTAGTCAAAAACCAATAACAGAATGGCACACAGTGTGGATCCTGATGAGATGGCTAGTTAGCAGCCGTCTCATCTGGAACTACACTATTTGCAAATGTAGCCATTTGTGTCTATAAGGTTGAAAGTGCTACGCTGGTCTCACTGTGCACATCCGTAATGGTGTGGTCTTTCTTGCCCACATGTAAGAAAAAGTAAGGGCTAGGGGCCAATTCTCTTTTGCGTCATTGGCGTTTGTTAAATTTCTAAATGGAGGCTTGTATGCACATTAATGGCTGGAATTTGGCCAAAGCTAATACAGATGCACCATTAGGATGGGGAAAAGATATGATCAGACTTCGATGATCTTGACCTTATTTTTAAGGTCACCTCATTATAAAGATTCAGTGAGCCTCCTGTGCGCACTTTTCCCTAATATCTTGAAAACGCAGTGATGGATATTCATCGATTTATGCAGACATATTCACATTAATAAGATGTACCAACACAAGAAAAAGTAAGGACTAGGGCCAATTCTCTTAGTGTTATTGCCCTTTATAAAATTTCTTAATGCAGGAAAAAAAACGTGTGTGCACGTTATCTCTTTAACCAATGGCTGGAATGGAACAAAACTATATAGATACATCAGTTTGTTCAGGGAAAGAAGATAGAGTTTAGTCACCTTGACCTTATTTTCAAGGTCACTACATTGTAAATACTTCTAAACGCGAGCCTGTGTGCGCTCTTTTTAACTGTATCTTGAAAACGCAGCAATTTATGTAGTCACATTGATATCATTATGATGTACCTACATAAAAAAAGTAAGGGCTAGGGGCCAATTCCTTTAGATTTATTGCCCTTTGTAAAATTTATTAATGCAGTAAAACAGCTTTTATGCACAGTATCTCTTTAATCAATAGCTGGAATTCGACCAAACTAATATAGATACACTATAAGTGTGTGTGTGGTGGGTGGGGTGGGTAAGGGGTGGGGGGGGGGGGGAGGAGATAGAGTCAAACCCACTTATTTCATTATATATTATCTCCCCTGAAGCAGAAATTTTGTGCAGGCGATTACTCCCATACTGTTTTAGATACTTTGATAATATATGGTACCTTTATCAGGTCAAGTAGGAGTGTCGCATGCAAAAATGACAACTATTGTTTTGTTCTTTTTCTAGGTATCTCCCCTGAACGCATTTCTAATCCAAATTCTGTTGCACTCTATAATTTTTTAACGTTTTTCAAATATTCCGATAGTCTTTGGTAGAGGCATAGATAAGGAACAGAAGGGATGTACTATGCAAATAAAACAACTCTCACTGTCTTCATTATGTAGTTATCTCCCCTCAAATCGAAACCTTGCATAGGCTATAACTCCAATACTGTTTGAGATAATTTTAAAATAGTTGATAGGTACATATATCAGGTCAAGTAGGAGTGTTGCATGCAATAAGGAGAATTTTTGTTTTGTTCTTTTTCCTTTTGTTGCATGCAATAAGAGCAACTCTTGTTTTGTTCATTTTACTAGTTTTCTCCCCTGAACGAATTTCTAATTCAAATTCTTATGCACTTCATATCTTCTCAGTGGTTTGAAATATTTTGATGATATTTGGTAGATGCATAGATAAGGACTAGTAGGCTTGTCACCTGTATGAGAGACAACTCTTACTTTTTTGTTATGTACTTATCTCCCCTTGAGCGGAAATCTTACGCAGGCTATAACTCCCATACTGTCTGAGATAATTTGATAATTTGGTGGGACATATAACAGATCAAGTAGGAGTTTCACGTGTAAGAAGGACAACTCTTGCATTTTTCTTTTTCTTGTACATGCCTATGAATAAATTTCTAAGCCTGATTCCTGTGTACCCAATGACTTCGTAATGGTTTGAAATATTTTGATAATATTTTGAAGAGGCATAGATAATGACCAATAGCCATGTCATGTGTAAGAATGACCACCTCTGCTGTGGTTGTGTTGTAGTTATCTCCCGTGAATGAATTCCTAAGCCAAAATCGTGTATATGTGGTTTGAAATATTTTGATAATATTTGGTAGAGGCATAGATTAGGACCAGTAGGCAAACATATTGTGTTCAAGAGTACTCTCACTGTTTTCTTTATGTACATATTTCCCCTGATGCCAGAATCTTGTGCAAGCGATAACTCTCATACTGTTTGAGATAATTTAATAATGTTTGGTAGGGACATATTTCAGGTCAAGTGGGTGTGTCGCACGCGAGGAGGACTTATTTTGCTCTGTTGATTGTTACCCCAAATAAACATACAGCAATTCCCCTTTACCTTTACAAGATATTTATTTTTGCTCTGAATATTCAGAGTATTTGCAAAACTTGTGTAATCTGTACAAATAATCACACCAGAAGTTACTAATGAATGATTTTTGACCAACAAAAAAAATCAAACAAAATAAAAGATTATGCAAACATGAAATCATTTGCAGTACACCTGTTATTGTTTTCACTTATTTTTTTGGCCAGTTTCATACCATCTTTGCATCTTTTCACGTTGCTCTGTTTCAATATTTCCATGATATCTGAATGAAATATATACACCAAATTTAATGACAATTTGGTCGGGGGATTCGCCATCTCTTCTAAAAGATATTTTGTCCTAATTTCTTGAGAACGCAGCAATGGATGTTCATCAATTCATGTAGACACATTGATATCACTAAGGTGTACCTACATAAAAAGAGTAAGGACTAGGGGCCAATTCTCTAGAGTAATTGCCCTTTGTAAAATTTATTAATGCATTAAGAAAACATGTATGCACGTTATCTCTTTAACCAATGGCTACAGATACATCATTATGACAGGGAAAGAAGCAATTAGATTTTGGTGACCTTGACCTTGTTTTCAAGGTCACTTCATTGTAAAGACTCTCAAAATGAGCCTTGTGTGCTCTCTTTTTTCCAATATCTTGAAAACGCAGGAAATGATATTCATTAATTAATCAAGTTAACCTTTATGTTATTTCTCATAAAAATAGTTCTGTAGTTTATTTATTAGTTTGGCCCCAGACTCTTTCTTAATTTTTCTTTTCTTTCTTTTTCTTCTTTTTTTTAGGGGACACAACACTTGTATAGCTTGTAGAATTTTTGTTTACTTCAGTCCCTTGGCTAGAAAGAAAGGTTTTTGTTCAACCATAGGTAACTTGAAGTTGGATAAAAGAGGATCATTATTGATAAAAAAATAATGTAGAGAAAGACAGAAATAGATATAAAACAAAAACGACTGGAGCCAGTCTATTTATTTATAAATTGCTCCGCATTAAGCAAAAACGTGCCCTCGAACATGCGCAGCATGTGCTGATTCAGATCATCCTGCATGTCCGCAAAGTATCAATGGGGTCTTTGCGCTCTATTCATTTATTCTGTAGTATCGAATGATTTAGTTAAGGGGAAAGCAAAATGCCTCTAATCCCTGTGCGGATGTTCAGGCTAATCTGAGTATTCGCTGTCTGTATATGCCTGAAGACACATGTTCGCATGGCCATTACGAAAACATGCCTATTCAAATCTACTGAAAATTTTCACACCAAAAAAATGAAAATTTTCAGATAAAAAATTCTGATATTTTTCATATTTCTGCTCAAAACATAGATTGTGGATACTCGTTAGAACCGCCTCGACGAGGCGGTTCTAACGAGTACCCACAGTCTATGTTTCTGAGCAGAAAAAAGAAAATAATGTATACCCCTGTAAACCCCAGTTTTACTTATAAAAGTGGGGTTTAAGGGGGTCAAAATTATATAGGCGTGTTTTCGTGATGGCGAGACCCAAATACCGGTATTATCTTTGTAGATACACTCTAAAGAATAAAAATAACTTAGAAGTTAACATTTTGAACTATGGTGGGATAGTGAAGAATGTCTTTACGCCTGACAAGGATGGAAAATTACTCGATATTGCTCTAGGATATGATAGTTTAGACGGTAAGTCTTGGTTTCAACATACTTTATTTGTATTGCAACGGGGATGGTCTTTCCAAACGTTCAATGTTTTCAGTTTACGCAGTTTATTCCAGTCATGCTTCTCACTTCGTCGTTGGAAGACTCCCGTTAAAAATTATTATCAGAGACTATTTCTCACCTTGGACAAGGCTTGGTTGTCTTGTATTTATTCAAAATGTACGTCTTTTACCATTCACTTCCTGAAATTTCGTCCGACACTTTCGTGTGATGTGACCGACCTTCGACTCGTCTTCTGATTGGTTTAAGTGGTCACGGTGTAGGCTACAACCCGAACGTTTCGAATGGGATGATAGAATCAACAGACTTTCTGGGGATTATAAACGCTGAGTTTCCCATTCTATCGTCGCACTTGACTTAAAAAATAAAAATTCAGTTTATTTCTCTGTGCCTTTTTATCAGAAAGCAGTTAAGGACTGAAAATAGAAATCATAACAAAATATATACTAAAACACGTCTACAGCTGTAGCACCTCCAATGTCATTATCCGAAGCTGCAACTCCTCGTTATACAATATAATACTATTAGGGCATTTCTCTTCATTTACTCTTTCTGTCGGATCCAGTGATTCTGTTGGCGGACAGGGACGGGCCTGCACGGATGCGTCATCACTGTTTGCACTATTTCAGATCATATTTAAGGTCACGGTAAACTTGGTTTGTTCGTTTGTGTTGAGGTTTTACGACCCAGTCAACACATTAGGGTCATGTCGCGGGCGGTTAGTTTACCTAACCACACTTTTCCTGGGCAGGCTAAGCCTCTAAGCTTGTACATTCTTTCGCTAGAAACTGACAACTGCCCTTCTTGAATTAGCGGAAGGCAGAGAATATTTCATTATCAGTCTCCTCGACAGATTGTTGCCGAGCCTGGCGGGGATCGAACCCGCGACCTCCTGATTACCAGTCGGATGCGCCGACTGAGCCACGGAGGCCGGCACGATACACGTGGTAGATTTTCCGCGATTTTTTTGACAGGGGAACAACGTTTGTGACTTCCTATTTGTTTTTTACCTGCACTTCAAGCCCCATCTGAAAGGTCAACACCAAAATGAACGACTTGATCTGCACTAAAAAAACAACAAAAAACAACAAAAAAACAACAACAACAATTAAAAAAAAAAAACAAAAACAAACAAACAAACATTGCTACCCTTTAGCCCGTTCTGAAGATCGATCTACACATTACGAAAACACGCCTATTCAAATACATGTATATTGAAAATTTTACAACCAAAAATAGAAAAAATTCAGATAAAAAAATCTTATATTTTTCATATTCCTGCTCAAAACATAGATTGTGGGTACCCGTTAGAACCGCCTCGGCGAGGCGGTTTTAACGAGTACCCACAAACTATGTTTTTGGGCATAAATAAGAAAAATAATGTATACCCTTGTGAACCCCAGTTTTACTAAATAAAAGTGGGGTTTAAGGGGGTCAAAAATATATAGGCATGTTTTCGTGATGACGAAAAGGAAATAATTTGCTCCCCAAAAGGGGAGCGAGGTCTTTTCTTTTAGTGTAGACCGCTTTTAAGAAGGGAGGCAATAACGGTTTGACACTTTTACCTGCGCTGAAAGTGTTTTCATTCCCGGTAACAAGATCGCTGTTTACATCTACTAGACGACTAGCTAAGATATTGAACATACTTAATAATTTAGCGCACAATATGAGCAGCAAAGTGAGAAAGCGTATCTTCTGAATTGTGCTCAGAACAAGGACACATACCAGCCTGCGCATCCGCGCAGTCTGATCAGAGTCTTCGTTGTCCGCATGAAGAAACTTTGCATCGTTGGTTATCAAAATCCGCGAATGCGCAGTCTGATCTGAATCTTCGCTGGGCGCACATGTTCTAATGTACGTTCTCTGACGTTAGGACTCACATACATCCAATCCAGCCTGAATATTGTCCATATGTGTAGAGTATTTCCTAAACATTAACATATGTTTACTTCTTCCATTTTTTGCAGAATACAAGAAAGATAATTTTTACCTCGGTGGCATCATAGGTCGTTACGCTAACAGAATAGCAGGAGGCCACTTTACCATAGATGGTGTAACTTATAATTTAACTACACACAATGGACCAAACGCCCTTCATGGAGGTGTCAGGGGATTTGACAAGGTACATGCTTTATTTTATTTTGTTAATATTACCCGTAGGCACATTTTTGCTTGGTGGGGATCACATAATGTTAGCTATTCGCAAACTCTCAAAAAGTGCATTTTCACATTACGTGGTTCAGGCTTAGCAATCACTAATTCTTCAACGGCCCAATGCCGCGTTTTGAAATTGTGTACCTATAGTTCCCCTTTTAAAGGGAAATGATGCATTTTTGAGGGAGACAGCTCTGCCTAAGTTGGTTTTGCTCCTTTCTGAAAAGGAGTCTATACTGAAAGGCAAGAATTTGCTTCTGTTAGGAGCAGTCTTTCCTTTTAGTATAGACCCCTTTTCAGCTGTGGAGTGTTATAGAGGAAAATAAACAGGAAGTCGAAAAAGTTGTTTGTCTTGTCAAAAATGGCGGTAAAGCAACAAAATATATCCATTTATTATAATAGCGAAGGCATCAAGCCCTACTTATTACTCAATGACAAAGATATTCCTTTCTGTTCTATTAGAATTAACCCATTCATGCCTAGCGCCCCATTAACTGGACATTGGCAAGCAGTGAAGACCCAGATCAGACGCCGCATCATGCGGCGTCTGATCAGGGTCTACACTACTTATATAAAATACAGAACTATCTATAAAATATTACGGTAATTATAGAAGAAACAAGATGCCCTTTCTATTGGAAAAGGAGTTGTTCAAAGTGTTGAGGTATCAGAGTCAACTCGACATAAATGTGTTATATGTAGTGTTTATATTCTAGAGAGTTTGGGACTCCAAGGTGGAGAACAATAAAGTAGTTTTGACATATGTCAGTGTCGACGGGGAGGAGCACTATCCCGGTGATCTTACTGT
The DNA here is from genome assembly GCA_964016985.1 of Anodontia alba. Classification (NCBI taxonomy): domain Eukaryota; kingdom Metazoa; phylum Mollusca; class Bivalvia; order Lucinida; family Lucinidae; genus Anodontia; species Anodontia alba. The sequence goes on along the minus strand of OZ024823.1, from coordinate 10,149,552 downwards.
AACAGTGACGTATGAACTTACGGAAGAGAACGAACTTGTAATCAAATACTCGGCCACCACTACCAAGCCGACAGTCATCAACTTGACAAACCACGCCTACTTTAACTTAGCTGGACAGGTGGGTGAAAGTGTTTTATGCTTGTTACGATGCTATTTACAATGAAGCTGTTAGAGAGACAACAACTGGTTCGCTGATAAGCCAGAAATTTTTTCTTATACTAAAGTCTTAAATGATTTCTTATTCTTTCAGTCCTGAGTTTCAGAAACATATCCTTCCATCTCTGCATTTATAGACATTGCTGCCAAGAGGGTAACAATTGTAACTCAAGAACAGAATGTCAGACAGTGTAGATGTAGATGACACCTGGATCTACACTGTTTGCAAAAGTATCTGTTTTGGTATACAGGACTGAAAGGGTTAAAATGTCTCAGGAAGGCGGCATGCAATATCCACCTATTACACACTTGTCTGAGTAGCATCGGGACCCAGGGTGAAGTTAGCTAGCTGTAAAAGTGCTTTAAACCTCCTACACCCCCCCCCCCCCCCCACACCCCCCGGTGGTTTACTCTACTGACCGTTCTAAGGCGGTGGTCCCGGTGTTAGTCTTACTCTTTGTTGCTTTGTGGTTTATTCTACGAGGCGATTTGTTGTATGTCTTTCCGTGTGTCATTTTGTTCTTGTGTTTTTCAGTCCTTTTAGTATTGCGATTACCTCGCTTGGGGAAGAGAGAGCTAATCTTAGTGCTTTTCGTACGTTTGTTCGATTTGTGCTTGTTTGGATTTGTCGGTTTCCTCTTCCTCTTGGGGTCTGGGAAGGGCTGCGGTTTGTGATTGTGGCACTCCCTAGACTTTTCTCTTACCTTTTTTTTTTATATATATTTTGATAATATAAGTACATCATTATCCCTAACACCACTTAAAGGGAAAAAAACACAATAATAAAGAGTTTGTTCAAGCTTGTCTGTCCGAATAGTCAGGCTCAATACGGCGCTGAGGCCCAGTGACAAAGATTTTAAAAGGAATGACCCTTGAGTGCAATGAACAAATTCATAAACTGAAAACCACTTAATTGTCAGGTGTACTAGCTAGTTTCGGACAAGTAGGTCTCATCAGTGACCCTTCTAGAAAGTTTCAAAAACCCGTTTAAATGATCACAAACTCAGAAAAAAATAACACACACACACACACACACACACAATCGATATATATTCCAACAAGTATAAGCTGTCACAAAAAATGGTCTTCGCTTCACACACAATAAATGTTAAAAATGATTTTAATAGTCTTGGGTTCTTTACATGCAAATCTTGGCTAAATCGGCTAAATTCCAAAATGCAAAAAGTGAATTGGGAAAGTAAAAAAGAAATCGCCTAAATGAGAACGACCCTAGCTCCTAAATGAGAACGACCCTAGCTCACATCAAAAAATAATCACAGCTAATTTCGCATCGCATTTTTTTTTTTTTTTTTTTTTTGTCACCCTGTCCAGGGAATGCTATGAATTGCGCTTAGCACTACCAATGCATCCATCCTCTTTAACGTTGTCAAGATTAATGCATATCCCATAACCTTTGATTAAGTACATGTACTGATTTGGTACCCTTTTAGAATATCTACATTAGTGCAGGGTGCCGAAAAATGTGCACGTGAACGGAGAACACATTCTGTATATGCAGATGTTCCAATACTTGAAATATAATGCTATTCTATACAGTGCTATATATAGTCCCGGGTTTTACAAGTAAACAACACGCATATGGTAAATGGTGCATTGTGGGTCAAAAATAAATTGAATCACTTCGGTGTCCGAACCAAACCGTATATTGTCCACGCTCATGGGCATACACAATATGACATTTTTTCACGAACAGTTCTATTTAAAAGCAACGATACACTGCAACAGTCATGTGACATTTGTGACATTTTAACTAAGTCAAATGAGCCGGGGCACAGCAGTCTGATCATAGTCTTCGCTGTCCGCCTGAAGGCGCCTTGGAGCCTTGGCTACACATAGAATCCCGTGCGCAGGCTGATCTGAGTCTGCAGGCTGATCTGAGTCTTCGCTGGGCACCCATGTAATCTTATTAGAACTGTTGTTAGAACCGTCTCAGAAAAAAACAAAGCCTCTCATTCCCAGTAAGCATTTTATAAATCTATAGCGGGCCGTTATCGGCCCGTCAGCTACCCTGACAGGCCGATAAAGGCCCGCTATAGATTTATAAAGAATGCTAGCTGGGTTTCTTTTTGAATGTCCAGGTGAGTTCAGGGTTGAAAAGGGTTAAAGACAGACTTGCTGCAGCAGGCTCCATTACAACACCTTATCGGAGTTACCTATATTTTTACTTAGTGTTTGTGGGTCGGGGTATACTGTTTTCACGTTCGTCCGTGTGTCCTTCCGTCCATTTTGGTCCTAGCGGAAGGGGAAGGAGGTTATCTTTTAAGCACTGCTTTTTTTAATTTGTTTTCAGGCAACCGGAAACTTAAATGACCACGTGGTTAGGCTAGCAGCTAAGCAGTATCTTCCACTGGATTCGACAAGTGTTCCTACTGGTAAGCTGTGGCCAAGTATTCCTTATAAAAGCAGCTGTCCTGGACCACATGGTGTTTCTACAACGTCGCATCAACGTCGATGTAATCTCATTGCATCGACGTTGATGCGACGTTGTAGAAACGTTGCGTGTCCGTTGGGATTAGTAGTAATCGTACTACTACCACTACTACTACTAATAATAATAATAATAATTTTATTTCAATAAGACCAACAGATGTGCCAGTCTAACATATTTTTCTCAGTAATTAAAAAAATAGTTATGAAATGACTCAACAAAACTCTTCATGATAACCGGTTTAAAATGTTAAATTCGTATTGACCTCGTCAAGCGAAAAAGTGCCTTCGAACATGCACAAAATGCACATATTCAGATAATCCTGCACATGCGCAAACTATCATCCGGGCCTTTGCCCTCAGTTCATACTTTTTGTAGTATTCAATGTCTTCGCTTTCCGTATATGCCCGAAGGTACCTTTTCGTGGCCTATGAAATCGTATCTTCTAGAACACCAATACGGGTACAGATCTGCAAAAGTCGATAAATTTCATCTGGGTCCCCTTTGCATACTTTTATCTTCTTTACAAGTCTTCAGTTGTGTAAATGTTTGTCAGTTCATACAAATAAAACAAAAAAAAAATAATAAAAAAAAGGATATACTAAAGTTTAATAAATTTTCAATGTAACTGGCAAAAAAAAAAAAAAAAAAAAAAAAGAAAGAAAAAAATAACAGTGTGATTGCTTTCATTAAGCATATTGAAATTTCTTGATTGAAATGAAAATAAAATAAACATTAATTTGTTTATAACATAGTTTGTTATAAGATTTCGCCACACACCGACGATCCCGGCAAATATAAAAAGTCCTTAGTGAGCTAATCGAGAAGTCTACTATATATAAAAATCCGAGACCGGCGCGATTCCCGCGCCGGTTAATAATAAATTACTTTTTATGTGCAATAGCTACAGAGGAAGGTATTATGCTAATACATGTAGATATTTGTCCTGGATTTTGGCGTGCTTGATTATCCAACCCTGCTTCCTTAGCCTTTAACCTTATATCTGTGGGTGGGGATGGGGATGGATTGGACTTTGTGGAGCTATTTTAGGCCGTTTTTCAGTATTTACCCTTCAGTCCCGAAGACTAAGATAGATACTTATGAAAACAGTGTAGATTCAGATGAAACGGCTCATAATGAGCCGTTTCATCTGGATCTACACCGTTTGCAATTCTCTTTTTGATTAACAACAAAAAAAAGTCTACATTAAAAGGAAAGAATTTGCGATAACACCCAAAATGTGTACATGTAACATGTTCAAAAAAGTTAAATCGGTATTAAAACTATTCATATCAGCGGAATCAGGATGATTCCTAAAGGGTGGGGTCGATTTGATCAAAATACCGTATATACTCTACATATTCGGACCGACAGGCCGGAGCAAACGGTGTAGACCCAGATCAGACGTCTAAGAACGCGGCGCTTGATCAGTGTCTAGACTGTTTGCCACTCATCCAGCAATTTTACACACATTTACCATTACGAAAACACATCTATTCAAATATATAGAAAATTTCACCTCCAAAAACTGGAAATTTTCAGAAAACAGTTCTGATATTTTTCATATTTCTGCCCAAAACATAGATTGTGGTACTCGTTAGAACCGCCTCACTGAGGCAGTTCTAACGAGTACCCACAATCTATGTTTTTGAGCAGAAATAAGAAAAATAATGTATACCCCAGCAAACCCCAGTTTTACTATATAAAAGTGGAGTTTAAGGGGGTCAAAATTATATAGGCATGTTTTCTTGATGCAGGTTGTGAACGTACAAAAAATTGAAATTAATTCTTCCTATATTTACAGTATGTGTGGGAGTGGGGAAGGGTGGGTTTATCAAAGATAGCAATTGATGTTGCAGGAATTGCCGATGTCAATGGTACCAAGTTTGACCTGACCACCGACACTAGATTAGATGACAGGCTTCCAGAAGTGCCTGGAAACTTCGGATATGATCACTGTTTCTGTCTTGGGAATCCAGGCTGGAAGAAACACGCAGCTAGGTACAGATGATTTGTGTTTGGTTTAAACAATATTTTTTATATGTTCATTTACATGTCTACAAACATATTCAAGAACAATGTTCCAGGATCTGTAGGTAAGCTTTAGGCTTACAAAGGTCATTTCTTGGTTTGTGTTGAAACAAAAGACAAATCTTTCTTGGAGAAAGATTTGTCTTATTTCTAAAAGAATCACATGTTGTGAGTATGCATTAGATGCGACTTACTTCTCCGTAAAACCTATGTTGTAAAGTACTCATTAACAGCGACTCGGCGAGTAGCTTCTAATGAGAAACCACAACATTAGTTTTTATTGAGAACTGGAGAAAATTAAATTATTCCACAACACGTTTTTTTTTTTTTTTTTTTGTTACGGAGAAAAGGTGTGACAGCAATCATTTTGATTTTAAAATCCGATAATTTAATAAAAGCATAAATTTCTGTAATGTTTTCTTTTTTTTTTTTTTTAATATGTTTTCTTAACTTCGATTTTGTCTTCCTATAACAGGGTTGTTCATCCGCCATCAGGCAGAGTAGTAGACCTGTATACAACAGAACCAGGAGTACAGTTCTATACAGCATTTTATCTTGATGGCCAGGTCGGAAAAGGAGGCGTAGTTTACCGGAAAAACGGAGCCTTCACTCTAGAGGCACAACACTATCCAAATAGTCCAAATGAGGTAATGCAGGGCGGATTCAGAGGCGAGGCTTAAAGTATCATTTTCATGGGAAATTTTAGATAAATTTGGGATAACGTTTTTCCTTAACTAATCACACACCTTACTCTTTACCTTAATACTTCTTTTCAACGAGTCCATTTCACTAACTGGAAATGTAATTTAAATTGCTGGGCGAGTGGCAAACCGTGTAGACACTGAGCAGACTTGTGTGGCGTCTGATCTTGGTCTACACAGTTTACTCAGGCTTGTCTGTCCGAAGAGTAAGTACGGTAATTTGATTAAATCAAACTTGATCAGAAATAATCATGGATCCGCCCCTATGATGCGCCTTCATTGATTACAAAATTATCTATTAATGCTTGTACAGCCTGCCACAGGATCGCTGGATTTCCGTTCATCCGTCCGTCCGTCCGTCCGTAACTTCATTTCAGTGTCGGCTACACTGTACATATTTAAATTTGTGGATTCGATTGGTACGCAAATATATTGTGATTGGCTTTTTATGGGCTTGTTAATAGCAAATACTTTTTAGTATGATTGTTTTGTTTTATTTGACAGATTCATGGCCTTTCTTTCCATACAATCCCCACGAAAGAAAAATGTGCCTTTATTTGCGGAGAGTGAAGGCCAAGATCAGACTACGCCTTCACTGTCCGCTAACAGAATCATTGGATACTACAGATTGTATAAATGAACAGCAAAGGCACGGATGATGCTTTGCGCATGCGCAGGATGATCTGAATCTACACATTTTATACATTTTCGCTAGACGTGGTCCATATGATATTTTATGGTCTTGATTGAAACTTGACCTTCACCCTAATATAGGAAGAGATATTGTCAGACTTTTAACGGGACTGGATATACTTGGTATATTTTTCGCATTTTAACCCATTGAAGTCTGGAGACCCCCTAAAGGGTAATTCCCAAACAGTGTAGACCCAAATGAGACGCCGCAGATCAGAGTCTCCACTGTTTGCAAATAGTTCAACCATTTTTCTCTCGAATGTTCACATAGCCTGACAAGCCTAAAATCGAAATTAGAATCTTCCAATATTTAGTGTGGGGGGTGTTCATTTAGTCTACAATGGGTTGTAATTCTTGCACATCAATCCCTTCTGAAAAATGCTCTACTCTAAGAAGTAAAAATGTGCTGCACTAGAGAGCAAATTATTTCCTTTTAGCGTTGACCTTTCTTCAGGGACAAAATACATATTTGACAGTTTTCTTCCCTGGAACGTAACTTGACAGTTTTCTTCCCTGGAAACGAAACTATTTTCCTTGTTAGCAAGTTAATGATCATATCTGACAGAGCCACGGTCTTTTTCGATATTATAAAATTTATTTCTACGAAATCATTTGAGTTGCATTTTCACTTCATTTCTTCATATGCCTTTGCACACAAGTAATTACACAAACAATAAAGTAAAATTACCCATTGATATAAGACAAGAAAAAATCAGTTTACGAATATATACTACTTTCATTTCTCAACAAAAATATTATGTGAGAAATTCATATATGGCCTTATCCTATTTGACATGAAATATTGTTTAAAAATCATATGATTAACAAAATCTTACTTTGGTGGTCATTTCAATTTATGAAACTCGCCGAAGGCTCGTTTCATAACCACTCATGTAAAAGCATATACTTCACGTCGCACATGATTTATTCTAAAGTTTTCACCAAAGGCGTTTCGCCATACGACTCTTCAGTGTGTAGTAATGAAACCATTTCACAGAAGAGCCCTATAGCGAAACGCGTTTGGTAAAACCATAGCGATATGTGAAGATTTCACATTTGTGCCGTTTTTGGACGGGATTTTCTAAAAATCCGTCCTTTAAAATAGCAATGTCCGGGCGGCCGGGCGGGCATCGTCCCAGGTTTACATGTGCCTTTTGGTTAACCAATTTTTTTCAAAGTGATATGTTACCTTTATTCTTCAGTGGATTGCTTTCATATTTGGTAGGGATGAAGGGGAGGACCAGTAGTCGTGTCGCGTGCAAGATGGTCTCTTGCTCTCTACTTTTCCTAATTATCTCCCCTGAACAAATTTCTAAGCCAGATACTTGTGTACTTCATATATATATATTCGGAATATGGCAATGTCAAATAGGAAACCTTTTCTTATTAATCTCTAAATCATTTTTCTTCACTACTGGCAAGCAAATCAGCTATTATACAGTACTCTTTCCCCATATTACTTTTTAAACGACACTGACTTCATCTTTATAGTTCTTCAAACCTTGATCCAAGAGCATTTTCAACTAATAAAAGTTATCTGCTGTCATCTGTTTAGTAGGTAAAACGGATACATGTACATTTAAAATGACAATTTTAATTAAATGCTACATTTTCATACTTGAGAAACACTAACTCACATATTGACATGTACAGTATTTAAAGATGTGAAATTACTTGAGAGAAAAACAACTTCTTGGAAGATGATATGAAGGTCCAAATAAGAATTCCTATTTAGCTTGGCCAGATTCCGGATCTGACTAAATTTCTATTTGGGCTACGACAATTATAACTGTTTTCTTTCATTTCCAGCCATCCTTTCCAAATACAGTATTACGACCGGGAGAAGAGTACACACAAGAAACGATTTACCATTTCAGTATAACCAACTAGAAGATTAGAGGATAAAAACTTGGTTCATATTGCAAATTCGAACAACAAACACCTATCGATTTTACCCTAAGTATTCGGACGTACACGCCTCAGCAAACAGTTTAGACCCAGATTAGACGCCGCAAAACGCGGCGTCTGATCAGGGTCTACTCTGTTTGCCACTCAACCAGCAGTGTTTAAAGCTCATCAACAGGCAGTTCATTGTAAAATAGACTTGTTCAATTTTTTGGACAAGTACGGTAAGGAGTTAAAATGTCCTAATATTTAGACATACGGAAAACCTGTCTTCTCATCGACAATCAGGCCAGGGTTTTCGCTGTTAAAGCTATACTTCTCCTAAGAAAACATATCTTTTATGCATGGCTAATATATAGTTGTTGTTTGTTTTGTTTTTTTAAGTGATGGTCTTTTAAATTAGATTTCAATTTACTTAGACCCCTTTTACAAGAGCGAACTGTAATTTTGGCAACTTGTTGGAGTCTATTCTGTTTTTAGTGACCCGGTCAAAAATCAATACACACAGGAGCATTCACAATATCTGTGTAATTAAACCTGGTTCAAAGGCTAAATGAGCAGTTTGCTGAATGGTCCAAAGTGTGAAAAGTGTTTTTGAAATGGACAAGATAAAGTTTACTCTGTTTTTGAGCAACGTAGGTTTGGTCATTTTGAGCAACAATACAGCTTTAACCCACCACAACTGCAGCACACAATATTTTGATTTCATTTTTACTGTATTTTGCAGAAATTAAGTCTTGTCGTCATTACGAAAACATGCCTACATAATTTTGACCCCCTTAAACCCGACTTTTATATAGTAAAACTGGGGTTTACATTTGTATGAATTATTTTTCTTATTTCTGCTTAAAACACAGATTCAAGGTACTCGTTAGAACCGCCTCGTTGAGGCGGTTCTAACTAGTACCCACAATTTATGCTTTGAACAGAATTATGAAAACTATCAGAATTTTTTATCTGAAAATTTTCATTTTTTGGTGCGAAAATGTTCAATACATTCGAAAAGACACGTTTTCGTAATGTTTTATGTGAATCCGTTTGCTTTGCAAACAAGTCACATATTCACATGAAATGTCGACTTGGTTTGCAGACGATTCACAGGAAATGTCAAGAATTTTAGTCGAAAAAAAAAAAAAAAAAAAAGATAAATAAATTAAAAAAAAATGGGATGTAGTCTGTTCTATATTTTTCTTGGCGCTTTAAGGGTTAAGTTTATTTTATGTCAGATTTGACATATTGATGTATAAATGTATACGCTATTCAAACAAGTCAATCAATTCTCGTTATCTCGAAGTTTGAGGGACTATCTGAAATACTTCGAGATATCCGTACCTCGACTTATCAATTTTGCAGAATTAAGGAAAAATAAATCGAACAACCATATTTCACAAATGAATATGTAATTTGAGTCATGAAGCTAGAGATATATTGAAAATATTTTGCGCCTTAGGAGAAATTTCTCCTCTTTTCCACAATATTTTGTTACCTGTTGTTAGATTTTCATGTTAAAACAGGACTAGATTTTCACAGAGGTAAGCGGTTGTTCGAGATAAGCGAAGTCGAGAGTCAACTGTAATTTTGGACAAACAACCTCGGTGAGGCGGTTCTAACGAGTACCCACAATCCATGTTTTTAGCAGAAATATGGATTTAAGAAAAATAAGAAGAACAATAATGTATACCCTTGTTAACCCCAGTTTTACAATATAAAAGTGGGGTTTAAGGGGGTCAAAATTATATAGGCGCGTTTTTGTGATGGACAAGTATGGAAAGGAAATTTCGACATTTTTCGACAAAACGTTATTTGCCCGGCACCTCACACAGAAGATGTAAATTTACACTCTTTTAGCATAATTTATTGCAAAACTAATTGTCTTGATAACCTCTCATTACAAAAACACGCCTATTCCAATATATAGAAAATTTCATCTCCAAAAACTGAAAATTTTCAGATAAAACACTCCGATATTTTTTCATATTTCTGCTCAAAACATAGATTGTGGGTACTCGTTAGAACCGCCTCGCCGAGGCGGTTCTAACGAGTACCCACATTCTATGTTTTAAGCAGAAATAAGAAAAATAATGTATACCCCTGTAAACCCCAGTTTTACTATATAAAAGTTGGGATTAAGGGGGTCAAAATTATATAGGTATGTTTTCGTGATGTGCACACAATTTATATTTGAGTTATTGGTTTTTCAAAAGAAATCGAAAATTTTTATTGAAACCATAAAAATGGCTGCAAAATAGGCAAAAATCAAGAGGGTGAGTTGTTTGGATGCAGGTTTTAAACAAGTTCCACTTGTTCAAAATTTGTGATGGAATATCAGTTACTTTAAATAAGTAAAGAAAAGCAAAAACGTTTTAATAAAGTCGAGTTGTCTATAGATATTGCATAGACCAGACTCGTTTTTGGCATAAAATTAATTTTATGGTAAGTATTTTGAAAACAGCACAGGAACGGAAACGGCAAATAGTTATTGATCACAAATCCGTTTTTTTTTTTTTTCGATTTAGAATAAAACGCTGAATAAAAAAATGTCTTAGAAGAATTTTGAAAGCCATCTCGAAAAAATAACTGTATAATTTTGACCCCCTTAAACCCCACTTTTATAGAGTAAAACAGGGGTTTACAGGGGTATACATTATTAGCTCGGCTGTTTTCGAAGAAAACGACGAGGTCAGTATTGTCATAGCTCCGTTGTCTGCGTCGTCGTCGTCGTGCAAAAACTTGGACATTTTGTAATATCTCTGTCATTACTGAAGATATTTACTTGAGACTCGGACTAGTTGTTCATTATGAAAAGGGGAACTCATACCAATAGGGGAGATAACCCTCAAAATATTTTGGCACAGTTATGCCCCTTCTTCCACTTAGAATTTTTGTTGAAAAATGGTTTCACTGCGATTACTCAAGAACTGATGGATGAATTCTGATCAAGTTTGGTATTACATAGTTATGCCACTTCCAATTTAATGTATTTAAGTAGTTCTGTTGCTTATAATCAAACATGCCCTATATATTTCTTAAAGAAACTGCAGCCGAGCGTTGGCACCCGCATGCGGTACTCCTGTTGTTTCTTATTACTGTTTAAAAACATAGATTGTGGGTACTCATTAGAACCGCCTCGGTGAGGCGGTTCTAATAGTACCCATAATCTATGTTTTGAGCAGAAATATGCAAAATATCAGAATTTTTGTCTGAAAACTTTCAGTTTTTGGCGGTAAAGTTTTCAATATATTTGAATAAGCATGTTTTCATAATAACAGTAGGATGATACAATAGGCTTGGTTTCACTGTTCTAAGATGACACAATGGGCTGTATTGATACAGAGGACTTTATAGCTATAGTCTAACTTTAACGCTTAGCACTCTGGCAAAAATTTTCAGCAGACGGCATACCTGAAATATTTTTTCTTCTTTTTTCCAGAAAACAAGATTTGACATTTTATGCAAATTATCTCGTTAGGAGGCAATTCGCATGAAATATCTAGACTTGTATTCTGGGGAAAAAAAATAAAAGTATCACCAATTTGTCGTCTGCCGAATTATTCCAGAGAGCGAGTAAAGTTAATTCCATTCAAAGAAGGTTTGCATACATGTACAGTCTCCAGTGTGGGTGTATATAATTTTTGACATGCAGACCAGCGGTCATGCAATGTTGAGACGTTGAATCGACGTTGTATTAAACACGTGTTTGTATGCATAAACACAATGTACCCGCTAGGAGGGTATAAGTTGTGTGAATATTTATATCTATAACATTAAGCGTTGAATATCTAATTACAACCACAGCAGATGACATTGTGTGTGTGTGTGTGAGAGAGAGAGAGAGAGAAAGAGAGAGAGACGCATCCTAATCATGCCAATACCACCTTTTTTTTATTCTTTCTTCTCTTTTTACATACACGGGACGAACTTTCTGTGGAGTTTTTCAGCATTTTAAAAACGCCTGAACAGAAACAAACGGTCGCCACCTAAATAATATAATGTTGGCAAAAAAAGAATAATAATAGGTCAGACAGTACACGCTAGAATATGCAGAGAATGCAGTTCTATTAATTCGCATATTTTTCGAATATATATATATATATATATATATATATATATATATATATATATATATATATATATATATATATATATATATATATATATATATATATATATACAGTTGTTAGCACTTATCACTTTTCTTTTTTGGTGTTGTTTCCTTAGATATATTGGCATTAGACATACTTATCTAGCGTTGATTTCTCAAACTCACAACACAAAAGTTTTACTATTTCGAAAAGAAACTGCATCATATAATAAAAATGAATGACACTGTTTTATTATCTGGAACAAATAATTCGCAAAAAAAAAAAAAAAAATAATAATAAAAATAAAAAAATAAAAGAAATAAAACAAAAACAAAAAAAAAAAAAATGAAAATAAAAAATAATAATTATGAAGCACGAATGTTTGCCTCCTCAGTAACCCAGGTGTGACCCATTACGGTACACTTCATTCATGAATGAAATGTAACGTAATTGGTCACACCTGGGTTACCGAGGATGGAATGTTTGTAAACATTAGCTAATGATTGCATCTTTTGTACAATTTTGTGGGTCAGGCGGCGTAGGTGTTTTTGTGAAAACATCGCTTTTGAATTGTTTTAATTATTGTATTTTAGATGATAAATTTGATGATATATTATGGTTAAAATTCTGGAACCCAACGTCAAGTTTTTGTGTCTGTGTCTGTTATCTGCCTCCAGACGGTTCAACGCGATTAAACGATGCAGAACAGTTTTATACAACACTAACAGAACAGGTATATGAGTATCAGAATGAGGCATCGAACATTTACATTTGCGGCGGCGTTAACTCAAGGTGCGGAGAAACGGCAGATTACATTGAAGGGGTTGATGACGTCAGTGAACGTGAGGTGATCGATGTTTCATCCAACCATTATGGAGATTTGTTACTTAGCTTTCTAATAGACTGTAACTGTAACTTTTGTATGCTGAACGGCAGGGTAAATGGAAAAAATGATTTTACACATGTATCACATCGCGGCAGGTCAGTGGTTGACTACGTACTTGTACCACATGAACAAATTCGTGACGTCAACTCATTCAATGTATACCGTATGTCTACCGTATGTCAGAGACTATTGAACATTTCAAACTAAATGGATGTGAAAAGGTACCTGACCATTCCATATTAATATGGGAATCGGAAATAATACCATTAAGTAGTGCCAATGATAGAAATGAACAAAATGCATTTACATCGCGTAAGTTGTTCAATGTTTCAAATATTCCAACGGACTTTCTGAACAACGGGGATGCGGCTAACTTAATACATAGAACCGTGGAGCGAATTGAGCGTAGTTTGCCAGAGGCGAATGGAGCGAATGATGCGTACTCTGCATTCACGGACTTAATTAACTCAGAAATGAATGCTAAGTTGAAATGTGTTTCCCATGCAAAATCATTTAATTCGAAAGGTAATCGAATGAGAAGTAAAAAATATTGGAACAATGAATTACAATTACAATGGAATAAAGTGTGTGAAAAAGAGAGACTTTGGCTGAAATGTACAAACAGTATCAATAGGAATGTGTTAAAAGCCAATTATTGTGCAGAACGTAGACGTTTTGATCAGATGAACAGACGTTATAAACGACAGCACCAGAGAACAGCACAAGAAAAACTACATGACCTACTTCAAAATGATACAACGCGTGATTTCTGGAAAGAAATTGGAAAATTATCATTAGCAAATGAACGGAAATCAAAACTACCGATGGAAGTGGTTGATCCGGAGGGACATTCCATATTTGATCAGGACCAAGTGTTGGAAAAATGGAAGACTGACTATAGTAATTTACTGAATTCGGAAAGTTCAAAGACTTTTGATGAAGAACATTATGAAATTGTATTAAGACAATTACGTGAAAATTCGGTGACGAATAATGGCTTAATGTTGATTGCTTAAACACGGATATAACGTATCAGGAGGTTACGACGCTGTTTACCGCGCAAAATTACGTAAGGCTGCTGGTTTTGATGGAATCCCTTCTGAAGTTTTACGCTATGATATATGCATTGAACTGCTTTATAAAATAATATCATTGCTTTAAGAATGGAGAAGTACCGGCAGAATGGACGAAAGGAATTATTAATCCAATACCCAAATCGGAGGCGAAGGACGTGAGAAATCCCCTTAGCTACCGAGGAATCTCATTATTATCTGTGCCATATAAAATATACGCAGATATACTGAATCAGAGACTTACAGAATGGCTTGAAACAAACAAATTGTTGGTGGATGAACAAAATGGTTTCAGGAAAAACCGAAGCTGCTTAGAGCATATTTACTCTTTATATACGATTATTAACAATAGAAAACTGTCTAGGCAATCAACATTTGTTTGTTTTATTGATTTCCATAAGGCATTCGACACAGGAATCTCTTGTGGTTTAAACTTATGTCTGTTGGAATATCAGGAAGAATACTGAACGCTATTCAATCGTTATATGACAATGTACAGTGTACGGTCAAAGTTAATGAACTATTTTTTCCCTGGTTCCCTGTATCACACGGTGTGAAGCAGGGGTGTAAAATTTCACCAACGTTATTTTCCGCGTATATAAACGACTTAGCACAAGAAATCAAGCGTTTAAATTGTGGTGTGAGACACTGGACGATATTATGATATCGGTGTTCCTCTACGCAGATGATATCGTATTAATATCACCGACAGCGGAGAATCTACAGCTAATGCTTAACACGCTGAACTCGTGGTGTAGAAAATGGAAATTGACTTTTAACCCAGAAAAAACCAAAGTTATACACTTTAGAACACCTTCTGTATCTCGAAGTAATTTTGTATTCACGTGTGGAGACAAAGATATCGAATATACGTCAAATTACAAATATCTCGGCTTGTGGCTACAGGAAAACTTAAATATGAACAAAACTGTCTCAGAATTGTCAAAATCTGCAAGCCGTGCACTATCTGCACTATATACAAAAAGCTTAAAGGCTGGCGGAATGACTATAGAAGTGTTCGAAAAATTATATCAGTCACTGGTGGAACCAGTATTGTTTTACGCCAGTGGATTATGGGGAATCTCAGACTACAGGGAAATACAAACTGTCCAAAATAAAGCTTGTAGATATTTTCTGGGCGGTGGCAAATGTGCTTTAAACGTAGCCTTACGAGGAGATATGGGCTGGAATTCATGCTATGTGAAATCAAAAACTGAAGTATTTCGCATGTGGATGAAATTGAGAAAGGTTTCTGATGACAGAATATTAAAGTTTGTTCATGAGTGGTCAAAGCGGAATAACCGTGGTTGGGAAGTTAGGGTGCGTAAATTGTCAAATGAAATCAATGTAACAAATATCATCAATGATCAAAATTTGCCTATACGCTTCGCTCTTGAAAATGTTAGAACAATTCTTTGCAATAAAGATGTTGAAAAGTGGAATAGAGAATTACACAGTTCTGATAAGTTAAGAACATATAGAATATATAAATTTAAACTGGAAAGGGAATGGTATTGTACTTTACCATTATCAAGGGACCAGCGTCGCGTTTTGTTTAAGTTACGTTCTTGCAGTATGCCATTACACGTGAAAACCGGTCGGTTCACAAGGCCAAAAACTCCATTGTCGGACAGACTTTGTAAGTTTTGTAATTTTTCCGTTGTCGAAGACGAAACACACTTTTTGCTGGACTGTGATTTATATACTGACATTAGGCATATACTGTATGAAAAAGCCTTAAGTTTGAATCAAAACTTTAGTCAGTTTGACTCAGCTGGAAAACTTAAATTTATAATGCAGCACAAAGACATGCAATTTACACTTGGAAATACCATAAGTAAAATGTTTTGTAGACGAAAGATGTTCGTGTAAGGTGGAACACACCATTCGTCCCGGAGCGGCTGGTGGGACAGACGGCGGCGGATGGGATGCGGGGTGTCGGACCGTCGGACAACAAACTGCCACCGAAAATTGTTCTGTGGTTGGTTGTTCTCTGGCGGGTGGATGCCCCGCACCCCCACCCCCTCTCGGCACCCGCTGTCCTCTGTCGCACCTGTTGGCTCGGGATGGCTTGTGTGTAAAATAAACTTTTAACAACGGTAGTTTCTGTGACGATGTGTTCAATGATACATATACTAAAATGTTTTACAGAAGATTCGTTTAAGGTGGAACACACCACTCATCCCGGAGCAGCTGGTGCGGCGGACGGCGGCGGGTGTGATAGGGGTCTATGGGTGGGTTGCGGGGTGTCGGGCCGTCGGACAGCGAACTGCCACGGAAAATGGTTCTGTGGTTGGTCGTTCTCTGGCGGGTGATGCTCCGCCCCCTTCCCCCCACTCGGCGCCCGCTGTCCTTTGTCGCGCCTGGTGGCTCGGGATGGCTTGTGTAGAATACAATTTTAGCTAAGTAAATTTCTGTGACGATGTGTTTTACGGTGTATGTACATAGTGTCTTGTAAGTCAACAATGGCTGGATATCAATATAGTCTTAAGTATTTTAAAACTGTAATTTTTTATTTGTATATATTGGTATATGACACTTTAATAAATAAATTACTACTACTACTACTATTAAGACATCATGGGTTACTGTTTCCAGTGTGAGGAGAAGAATTCAGCTAAAACCAGCTTCGACTGTCTTGCGACAGGTGTTCTTGTGAAGTGGACAGAATACCATGACCGGTAATCAATGATTCGCAATCAACCCTCAGAAACAACATCTGTAATGTTTAAAAATTTCACCACCAAAAACTGAAAGTGTTCAGATAAAAATTCTGATATTTTTTCATATTTCTGCTCAAAACATAGACTGTGGGTACTCGTTAGAACCGCCTAACGATTACCCACAATCTATGTTTTTGAGCAGAAATAAGTAAAATTATGTATACCCTAGTAAACCCCAGTTTTACGATATAAAAGTAAGGTTTAAGGGGGAGGGATCAAAATTATGTAGGTATGTTTCGTGATGAGTTGTAGTCGTACCACTCAATGCACAAAAATGTCCCTATGTTATACATGTCGGCAATGAAGTCCCAGATCAGCCTGCGCAGTTATATGTATATAGTCTGATCAGGATCTTTTTGTCTATGTACCGAATCATTGGATATTACAGAATATAACCAAGAGCAAAAAAAGTCATAATCCGATACAAAGTCTTCTCCGGTTGCACGTGGTTTTAGGCCCTTTTGAAATGAAACACACGTACGAACATCCGCTAATTAAATAAAAATAAACCACATTTCATCACGAAAACATGCCTATATTATTTTGACCCCCTTAAACCCCACTTTTATATAGTAAAACTGGGGTTTACAGGGGAACACATTATTTTTCTTATTTCTGCTCAAAAACATAGATTGTGGGCACTCGTTAGAACCGCCTCGGCGAGGCGGTTCTAACCAGTACCGACAATCTATGTTTTAGCAGGAATATGAAAAATATCAGAATTTTTTATCTGAAAATTTTCTTTGTTGGTTGCAAAATTTTCAATATATTTGTATGGGCATGTTTTCGTAATGAATGCACAATACGTATTGATACCGGACCAGCGAGCATGTAAAAGATGAGGAAGTATCCTGGCAATTACTATTGTTATTATTATTAGTAGAAGTAGTAATAGTAGTAGTAGTAGTAGTATTTCATTTTTTTTTTTTTTAGAATATCACTTTATTACCGACTGAAGAAAAGTAATAACGAAGAGCAGATTATATTCTCAAATATCTCTGCAGTTCCCGGCCTTTGAATATCATTCTGATGCTCTGATTCGCTGTAAACAAATAAAGTAGTGTTACACGACCGTAGAAAGTAGTATTTCAAAGTAAAGAGACTACTCATGTAGAACTGTGGAGATTGATCATGAAATATTTTCTACGGTCATTCTCTCCCTTCCGCTGATTCAAGAAGGGCAGTTGTCAGTTTCTGGCGAAAGAATGTGCACAATACTGGTTAACCGCTTAGAGGACTAAGCCTGCCGAGTAAACGTGTGGTTAGGTAAACTGACCGCGCTCGACATGACCCCATTGGGTTGACTGGGCCGTAAAATCTCAACACAAACAAACAAACATACAGAAAGTGCCTTACTGTATTTATACGGAGCACTTCACGAAAACATACCTATATAATTTTGACCCCCCATAAACCCGATTTTTATATAGTAAAACTGGGGTTTACAGGGATATGCATTATTTTTCTTATTTCTGCTCAAAAACATAGATTGTGGGTAGTCGTTAGAACCGCCTCATCGAGGTGGTTCTGACGAGTATCCACAATCTATGTTTTGAGCAGAAATATAAAAAATATCAGATTTTCTTTTTTATCTGAAAACTTCCAGTTTTTGGGTGGTGAAATTATAAATATATTTGAATAGGCGTGTTTTCGTAATGTATAGCTCTAAACAAACATTGTTGCCTCAGAGCAGACACACATCGGAACGATAAGGGTCTTTGCCTGTCACTCATACAGCACTTTAGGACAGGTAATAAAGTTTTTGCCAACATTAATTCAAAGATACGATAAGAATCTTTTCATTTTTGATCCAGTATAAGAACGAGAGACTAACTGAAATTTTACAGGCTGTGATGTGCCTCATTGTATGATTGTATTAATATCATATATCAACTTATTAAACCTTTCTTGGATAATAAAATGTCTATTTTGTGGAAATATGGAGCCTTTAATTTTACATGACAGTTTATTTTCACGACCAAATAGATATTACTTGTTATCTTGAATGGTCAGCTAGTAAATTTTACTTTTTATGGCAGTAAAACTTACTAATCTTCATAGTAAATACTGACATATTAACTGATTAAAATTTACCTTCTTCCTGGTGTTTGAATGAACAGTAAATTTGATAAATTTATCTAGTAAATTTCACTGTATTGCTTTTTTCATTGAGCGCACACACGCCTCGCGGGCATTCTAGGCACGTGGGCGCTGTCGTGCTGAAAGAAGAAGGAAAATATAGACAAAAGAATAAAGATGGGATAGTGAGAAGATAAAAGGTGATAGGGTTAAAATAGTTGGTGAGGTAGAAGGCTTAAAAACAAAAATTAAATACATTACTTTTGGGACCTAGGGGCAGGAGTGGTGCAGTTTACCAACTTCTTCCTTAAACGCATCAAGGGTGGCAAACACAATCGATTCAGGGAGGGCATTCCACTGAACTATGGCCAGAGGAAAGAATGAGTATTTATAGAAATTTCTATGGTTGTGAATCTGACGGAAAGTCATTGAGTGGCAATTTTTAGGTCCAAGTTTTGGGTTGGATATAGTCTGGGATGGGAACTGCCACGAGCCCATAGACGATCCAGTAAAACAGGTATAAGCGGGTGTCTGACCTTCTTTGTTCGAGGGTCCGCCATCCTAAGTTTTCTATCATGGATGTGACACTGGACTTATAGTCGTAGTTACTGGTGGTCCATCGTGCGGCTCGGCGCTGAAATTTTTCTATTTGGGAAATCTTATCCTTTGTATGAGGGTCCCATATGGGAGAGGCATATTCTAGTTTGGAACGTACTAGTGTGTTGTAAGCAGTCTCTCTCACTTTGGGGAGTTTTGTCTTTATGTTTCTCTTAAGGAACTCCAGTGTACTGTTTGCGTTTCCGGTTATTCTGTCTATGTGAGAGCTCCAAGGCAGGCCAGAAATGTCAACCCCCAAGTATCTAGCGCTGGTCACAGCCTCCAGGACCTGTCCGTGTAGGTAATACAAGATAATAGGTCTCCTAGAGACTACCCTCACCACCTGGCACTTTGAGAGGTTGAACTCCATGTCCCATCTGGACTCCCAGCCAGACAGTGTCAAGATCCTTCTGAAGCACTTGTCCATCGCTCGGGCTCTCAACCGTCAGGTAAACGGCCGTGTTGTCAGCAAACAGACGGACTTTGGAAGTGATAATCTACTAATACTACTCATTTCAGAATTGGTTAGACTTTCAACATCTTGCAACATTTAAAAAACTGACGGCGAGTTGTCAAAACCAGTCCTTCATATCACTGATAAGATGTAAACAATTATTCCAAGTGTGACATAACCTCATCAGAAATGACCCGGAAAAAAGAAAATGAACATGAATATCGCTCAGTTATTTGATAGTCATTCAAACTCAAAGATCAGTTCTTTCTTGACCACAAAATAATGCTGAAAAAGACAAGCTGTGAGTCATTTAACACAAACAAATCATCACCTGTCAGTAGAGTGAAATAAGGAAAGTCTAATGGATTCTGAAATTAGTAGTATATACATGTCAAGTTACTATACGACTGCTCTGATTCGCTTATCACACTATCCGTATAAAATATTCACATCTGTGTTCTGATCAGGGTCTACAGATATGATTGGGCTCACACAGCTGATCAGGGTCTACAGAACTGAGCACGTTTTACATATGTGATCAGGATCTACACATCCAACCAGGGTTTACACAACTGATCAGGGTCTACAGAACCGAAAAGGTTTTACATATATGATCAGGTTCTACACACGTGCGTAGGGTTTATATATCTGATCTGGGTCTACACACCCGACCAGGACTTACCGATCTGATCAGTCCACACACAACGCCGGTACTAGTCAGCAAGAAAGACTTGAACAGCAAAGTGTCATAGGGCTTCAAAATAAAGCAAATTTTAAGGCTCCATATTCCTAAAAAATAAATATTTTTATCCAAGAAAGGTTTAATAAATTGATATGTGGTATTAATACGATCATAAATGTGGCATCGGACAGCCTCTAAAATTCCAGTTATTCTCTCGATCGTTTTTTTTAAATGATAATTTATCGTATCTCTGAAGTAGTGTTGGAAACATTAATTCAGAGATACGAAAATATATATATATATATTATTATCTCCCGACCGATAGGTTCGCGGGATATAGCGATCAGCATGGCGTCCGTCCGTCCGTACTTAGACGCATCCTTGTGCGCTCGATACTTTGATACCCTTTGACATATTTTAATAATATTTGGTAGGTATAAGAAGGACCACTAGGCGTGTCGCGTGCAAGAGAGACAGCTCTCACTATCTTCATTATAAAGTTATAAGCCAAAATCTTGTGCAGGCCATAACTCCCGTACTGTTTGAAATAATTTGATAATATTTTATGGGGATGAAGATGAGGACCATTAGGCGTATCGCGTGCAAGAAAGACAACTTCTACTTTCTTTGTTACGTAGTTATCTCCCCTGAAGAGAAATCCATAGACACATCCTTATACATGTTTTGATAATATTTAGTAGGAACGAAGAGGAGGACCAGTAGGCTTGTCGCGTGCAACTCTCAACTTCTTCGTAATATAGTTATCTCCCCGTGAAGCCGAAATTTTGTGCAGGCCATAAATCCAATACTGCTTGAGATAATTTAATATAATTTGGTAGGGATGAAGAGGAGGACCAGTAATCGTGTCGCGTACAAAAGACAAAACTCTCGCTTTCTTTGTTGTATAGTTATCTCCTCTGAAGTAGAAATCTGAGATGCATCCTTTTGCGCTCCATAACTTTGATACCCTTAGACATATTTTGATAATATTTGGTAGATATGAACAGGAGGACCAGTAGGCATGTCAAATGTAAGAGAAACAACTCTCACTTTCTTTGTTATATAGTTACCTCCCTTGAGGCCGAAATCTTTTGCAGGCCATAACTCCAACATTGTTTGAGATAAGTTGATGATATTTGGTAGGAATGAAGAAATGGATCAGTAGGCGTGTCATGTGCAAGAAAGACAATTCTCACTTTCTTCGTTATGTAGTTATCTCCCCTGAAACAGAAATCTTGTGCAGGCCATAACTCCCATACTG
Organism: Anodontia alba; assembly: GCA_964016985.1. Taxonomy (NCBI): domain Eukaryota; kingdom Metazoa; phylum Mollusca; class Bivalvia; order Lucinida; family Lucinidae; genus Anodontia; species Anodontia alba. Next base: position 10,127,780 of record OZ024823.1, on the reverse strand, counting down.
TTTGAGGTAAATTGATAATATATGGTAGAGACATACACCAGGTCAAGTAGGAGTGTCGCATGTAAGAATGACAATTCTTATTCTGTTCTTTTTCTAGTTATCTCCCCTGAACGAATTTCTAAGCTAAATTCTTGTGCAGTCCATAACTTCTTAATGGTTTGATATATTTTGATAATATTATGCAGAGGCATAGATTGAGTCCAGAAGGGGCGTCAGATGCAAGACAAATAAATCTCTTTTTCTTCGTTATATAGTTATCTCCCATGAAACCGAAATCTTATGCAGGCTATAACTCCCATACTGTTTGAGATAATTTGATAATATTTGATAGGGATACAGGTCAAGTAGGAATGTTACATGCAAGAAGGACAATTGCTTTGGTCTTTGTTCTTGTTATCTCCTTTGAACAAATTTCTAAGCAAAATTCTTATGCACTCCATAACTTCCTAAAGGTTTGAAATCTTTTGATAAGATTTGGTACTGGCATAGACAAGGACTAGTAGGCATGTCACATTCTAGTTTTCTCGCCTTAATAAATGCCTAAGCCAAATTCTTGTGCACTCTATAACTTCTTAATGGTTTGAAATATTTTTTTATAATGTTTGATAGACGCATAGATAAGGACCCGAAGGGGTGTCACGTGCAAGACAGACAACTCTCACTTTTTGTTATGTACTTATCTCCCCTGGATCAGAAATATTGTGCCGGCTCTAACTTCCATACTGTCTGAGATAGATAATTTGATAATATTTTAGTGGGACACTTATCAGGTCAAGTAGAAATGTCAAAGGCAAGAAGGACAACTATTGCTTTGTTCTTTTTCTTGTACACTCCACTGAATAAATTTCTAAGCCAAATGTTTGAGCACTCAATGACTTCTTAATGATTTGAAATATTTTGATGATACTTTGTAGAGGCATAGATAAGGACCAGTAGGCGTATGGCGTGCAATAAGAACAACATCTGCTGTAGTTGTTTTCTAGTTACCTCCCCTGAATGAATTTCTAAGCTAAATTCTTGATGGGTATGTGGTTTGAAATATTTTGATAATATTTGGTAGAGGTATAGATAAGGTCCAGTAGGCATGTCGTGTTCAAGACTACTCTCACTTTCTCCATTATGTACTTATCTCCCCTGATGCCGAAATCTTGTGCAGATCATAGCTCCAGTACTGTTTGAGATAACTTGTTAATTTTTGGTAGGGACATACATCTGGTCAAGTAGGTGTGTAGCATGCAAGAAGGACAACTTTTACTCTGATGATTTTTTGCCCCAATAAACATACAGCAAATTCCTTTACCTTTACAATACATTAATTATTGCTGTTATTTCTGAATATGTACACTCACAAATTCAAAGTATTTGCAAATATTGTGTATCCTGTACAAATGATCACACCAGATGTCACTACTAGATGATTTTGACAAAAATAAAATAAATAAATAAATGAATAAATAAAAATAAAATAACATACAAAAATTAAATCATTAACAGTACACCTATTATTGTTGTCACTTATTATTTTGGTCTGTCTGTCTGTCTGCATCTTTTTACTTTGCTCTGTTCCAATAGTTCCACGATATCTGATTGAAATACACCAAATTTAGAAATAGGTGTTTGGTCGGGGGATTTGTCATATCTTCTGATGGCTATTTTTTAAACATATTGAAGGTTTAAAATGTGGCAAGTACCGCTCTATTGAAAACGTGGGGACTCTTATAACAAACTAACACGTACTGATATTCGAGATTTATAACAACCTATTCGATTATCAGAATGATGCAAAATTGCACAAATTATATGCGTAGCGTTCATTACGCACATATGGATGTGCGTAACATGCATAAGAAACTTTTGTACAATAAAGTGGCATTAGCATAAAATATTTGGCTTTTTACATAAGCGGCTGCTCTTAAAGGAAAGAATTTGCTCCCTCTGGGAGCAAATTCTTTCCTTTAAGAATAGCCCCTAACTTAGAATTGCTTCCAGGAATATTTTTTCAAGAGTTTTCCTGGATTTGCGTACAAATAACTCCTTTCTAACTATGCCACTGCAAGTACACTACTCAAAATAGGACATATTTTGTTTCTCTCTGAACGCCATGACTGTAAAATTATGAAAGAAAATTGTCTCCGCTTTCCAAAAGTTTGCCTTAAGATCAAAATCTATGCTAGAACAGTGAAGATACTTATCGAGGAACTCGGGTTAAACCAGCTCACATACTATCTGTTAACGGTTTGAACTATGTACATTAAAATCAAATATTTCATGGGGGTAATGGGCTGAAATCTATTAAGAATGCCTTTATGTGGTCTGTATTTGTTATTCCCAGGTTCTCTACGGTTTAGGGGTGCAGTTACTCAAAGTGAAAGACATTAAAAGCCTAGAAAAGTTTCAGAACCACAACATGACATAAGCCCCTCTGGCCTTCGGCCAGTAGAGCTAATAAATAAATAAAATTAAAATCTAAATATGGCCTGCTGCTATCAATTATGATATGTGTATATTTTGTTTTGAAGGCATGCACGACTCGCTGATGTTTTTACCCCTAATATAGGTATGCCTTAGCATAATTGCCCTAACATTCGAATAGGTCAATTTTCTTGACAGTGATATATGTGTCTTATAACTTCTGGAAGAGTGTCTGATCGTACAGACCCTGATCAGATGCCACATTCTGTTGTGTCGGGGTCTACCAAGTTTACCTAATCTACTGATTTCTGCATACTTAAATTACTTTGCAGCCCTTTTTACTATCGGAAACTATTTTTACTATTCGATTTATTAAAAACTAATTAATAAAACGATTGTTTATGCATTGATAGTCACGACCAAAGCTGTTGCATTTCTACTCATGGAAAAAGTTTGAAAGTGGATTTCTGTGCAAAGCGCCAGGCAAAATGGCTTTCTAGAATCCCCAGTTTGAGAATATTAAGAAGTATCCCGCTCGGGCAATTCTAACAGGTCTTGCAATCAGTTCCAACAGGCTTCACGCGGACTGAACAAATGTTTTATGCATACCACGGCAAAACTAAGGGCGAGGATAATGGCCACGTAAAATCTATTTAAGCACCCCTCCCCCACCCCACTCCACCCCACCTACCACACACACACACACACACACACACACACACACACACACACACACACACCAATAATATTTTATTGACCATTCTCTGTGGTTTACATGTACTATTTAATTTCTGTCTTTATATGTATTTGCATGTAATGTCCCTATATGGTATTTTTATTTATTTATTTATTTATTTTATTTTATTTTTTTTTTTTTGGATAGACGTTTTGCCAATTTTAAAACTGTCATTTTGGCTTGCTGCTTGTAGTGTTTTGGTTGTGGTGCCGTTGCTTTAAAAGCGTCCTTCTTTCCTTCTGGTGTCTTGGACGGAAGGTGTTAGGTGATCATTGCCTTCCTTTCTATTTCTCTATATTCACTTCGCTTCGCATCACGAAAACATGCCTATATAATTTTGACCCCCTTAAACCCCACTTTTATACAGTAAAACTGGGGTTCACAGGGGTATACAATATTTTTCTTATTTCTGCTCAAAACATAGATTGTGGGTACTCGTTAGAACCGCCTCGTCGAGGCAGTTCTAACGAGTACCCCCAATTTATGTTTTGTGCAGAAATATGAAAAATATCAGAATTTTTTTACCTGGAATTTTTCATTTTTTGGTGGTAAAATATTCACTATTGTTGTATAGGCGTGTTTTCGTAATGGGCTATTGTCACTATTCATTTCGTTCCTTAAATAAGGGAGGTAATTAGAAAAGTGCGTTTGCCCCAATTTATGAGACAATGTCTAAAGGAACAACCATATTCATATTATTATGCTTTTATATATACTTCTTTAAACAAATAAATAAAAAGATGTAATTAGTTCAAATATACTCTAAAATTCAGCTATAGATAATAACAGTAAATGTCAGCGGCTAGATTTAAAATAGCTAATGTATATATAATCATATTGTGAGTGCACAAAATCACGGACGGATGGGCGCTATCGGTATATAGCAAATCGCCCATGCAAGTATTAAGATACGTATTTTTAACCCTCATTCTGAGGTGACAAAGTAACACAATTCACCATTAATAGTGTAGTCCATTAATAGTGGTCCATTCTTCAAACCTAATATGTACCGTTGTATAGAAGGTTGGACGAAGTTTATCCAAAATCTGTTTTAGCTAAACATGTCTGAAGATGGCATCTCGGGGATTTTCGGACATAAAAATCAGATAAAAACTCTTAATATATTTCATATTTCTGCTCAAAACATAGATTGTGGGTACCTCGGGTTGGGGGGGGAGGGGGGATGGGGGGCGTGGCGGGGGGGGGGGTTAACTTAGGGGTAATTTTGTTACGGGTGTGCGAGCCAGTATTTCAAAACCTACCCCATTCATATACCTGGCCTTCGAAAAAACGTACCCATTCATATACTTGATAATCCAAAATGTTGACCTATTCATATACTGCCCTTTGATTTTTTGTACCCATTTTTTGCTGGTTATTACACAAATATCATAGTCAATTCATGTTATACCAAGAGAATAAGCAGCCTCGAAAAATCTCTGAGCGAAAAATATGTGCATATACCAGGATGTCAGAAAAATGGGGCCTTTCATATAGGAATCCAGAAAAATGGGACCATTCATATAATTTTTGTTGAAAAAAAGGGGCCAGTCATATACCTGGCAGCGCTGAAAAAGGGGGCTATTCGGCACGCACATCCGTACTATGCCATATATAGGAAGTTACCCCGCCGAGGTGGGTACTCGTTAGAACCGCCTTCCTGAAAATCTATATTTTGAGCAGAAATAGGAAAAATAATGTATTCCCCTATAAACCCCACTTTTACTAGATAAAAGTGGGGTTTAAGGGGATCAAAATTATATAGGCATGTTTTCATGATGTTAAAGTACATTGATACGACAGTAAACATTCATCGAATAATAGAGTGTAACAAAAGAAATACTATAATAGTTTATGGATACAGACCTTAGTCAGTCTGTGCTCATCCGTCACAGTGGTCAGAGAAATTTCCGTGTCCTTCCAAGTGAAATTAAATTGCCTCTAGTTCGCTATAAAATGCTTCTGAGGACTGTGCAATAAACTGTTATATTGGAAAATAACTATTTTTGCGCTTGATTTTTGGTGATAACTTCGTCATTTTTTCTACTTTGGAAAAAACATGTCCAGCGAATTAGTTGTCCAAGAAAGTTGTCTAGGAGCACCGGCGCAAACTTTTCCAAAAAGTTCCAGCTTCCTACTATCTACTTTCTTAAAGAAAGTGCCGTCCAAGGGAGGGAAATGCGATGAGTGGTACACTTAGTGCACTTCTCTCCCTTGAACTGGATACCGCCTGAATGCGAGGATTAGAAAAGTGTGTTTGCTCAAATTTATGATACAGACTGGACTCTAATTCATGTATGTATGCTGCTGTATATACCATTTAAAACAAATAGATATAAAAGATATGAATTAACTCCAATAAGCTAGCATATTTACACTAATATTAAGCTGTACGAAATGTCAGCGGCTGGTTTTAAAATAGCTGATATATTAATATGGGACGCGTTGTGGTAAACGGTATATATATAGCAAATATAAATAGATAACTTGTATTTTTCATCCCTCACTAAGTGAGGTGACATGCACTATATCACATCAGATCTCAATACTCAATCTCTCCCTTCCGCTGATTCAAGAAGGGCAGTGGTCAGTTTCTGGCGAAAGAATGTGCACAATACTGGTTAATCGCTTAGAGGACTAAGCCTGCTCAGGAAACGTGTGGTTAGGTAAACTCACCGCGCTCGACATGACCCCATTGGGTTGACTGGGCCGTAAAACCTCAACATAAACAAACAAGAACTCAATACTACGTAACTAAATAGAAAGGAAGGCAATGATACAGGAATCGATGCAATTACCAATCACTTTCCGTCCAAGACACCAAAGCACTTTAAGCAGAAACACCACAATCAACAAGCAGGAAGCCAAAAGGACAGTTTCTTTCCCGAAAATTGGCCAAACGGCTATCCAAAATAAAAGTTTCACCAGGACATACATATAAAGACATACCGGTACAATGACAGAAATAGTAAACCACAGGCAGAAGCACCGCCTTGGAACGGTCAGTAAAAAATTACTTGGGGGAAGGGGATTGGTGGGCGGGGAGGGGGGCTTTGTGTTAAGCTCGTATGTTATTTTAGCCACAACATCACAAAACGTACAAAATAGCCAGTCGGAGATAATTTGGGACAATTTGCATGAAATGTCAAAATCTATTTTCCGGGAAAAATAAGAAAACATATTTTAGTATGTCGTCTGCTGAATATTTTCCCCATATTGCTAGGCATTAAATTCTTTAATGTAAATTTAATGCATTCAGAAAAATTTCATATCACCGCTTGACAAAACCAATAATGACTTGTGCGCCCAGTGAAGACTCAGACAAGCCTAGACATCCAATTAGTCGTAGCTCTCTGTATGAGTCAGTCGCTACCTATTGAGCGCATAGAGAAGACTGACCCGACTAGGCGGATGCCCAGCATGATATGAGTTTGTTGGGGTTACAGGGCAAATTGTTGGTTTTGTCGTGTGCATGCTCAATAAGATTAAAACACAACAAATCACAGACGTCACATACTGAACAACGAAACACGAAACACATTACGAAGACACGCTTATTCAAATACACTAAAAATTTTACTACCAAAAAAATGAAAAATTTCAGATAAAAAATTCTGATATTTTTCATATTGCTGCTCAAAACATAGATTGTGGGTACTCGTTAGAATCGTCTCGGCAAGGCGGTTCTAACGAGTACCCACAATCTATGTTTTTCAGCAGAAATAGGAAAAATAGCGTATACCCCTGTAAACCCCAGTTTTACTATATAAAAGTGGGGTTTAAGGGGGTCAAAATTTATATAGGCATGTTTTCGTGATGAAGATACGACCAGGTAACAATTTGACTTGAACTCAGATCATCGTTTAGTGTCACCCTGTCCTACTTTAAATACACTATTTGAAATGAGCTGATCTATGTGTGCACAATAGCAATCATTTTGAGAAAAAATAAATGTATTTCAAAACGAATAATTATTTTGTGCGTTTCTAGGCATTTGTCTTTTGACAAATCTAACACGTCTTTAAATGAGAGAAAAAGCCTTTACAGAAATGAAAAAAGAAATGCAAAAACAATATATATATATATATATATATATATATATATATATATATATATATATATATATATATATATATATATATATATATATATATATATATATATATATATATATAGCCTTAATGACATGCTATGATATATTACATTCGCTTACAAATAATCCAGTGGGTTTCAAAATAGTATCGTCTGTAGATGCCATTAGTTTGATGAACTGCTTTAGAACAGCCTCGTTTTGAAACATTTTATTTCGCAGATCTTTCTAATACAAAATGCTAGGGCCCAGTCTATGTAGCAGTCTAAATTAGAGTATCGCCCCAACCCCCCTTCCCCCTTATAGATGATTTCGGATATAGTATGTTCGGCCTAGGCTATGGATGGCGACATGTAATTATGTATGTGGGATAGAAAACATTCGATCATAGTTGATTTTTTTACATAGCTCTGATAACGTCTATAATGATTTTATCGTTGAGTATTGCGATAATTAATATAATTGAGAGGGTGGACAGGGGGGACGGGGATACGGGGGTAGAGGGGGTGGGGGACGGGGGAAGAGGGGCGGGGGTAGGGAATTTTTTGGGGCGGGGATATACCAAAATTTGTTGTATTTTACTGATTTTACTCTATTTTTATGTACATGTACTTCAATGCAATAACTGGGTATCAGAAGTATCTAACAGACGTAAACTCAGGTATATCAACAATGAATCCAGCGTTGATTTCACTTCACCGACAAGGAGTGTTCCGCCAACCGTGGTCTACATTGACTTCGTTTACGTCCGATTTCGGTTTATCTCTGGTTGATTACTTCCCTTTGATTCCGAAAACAGCCGTTGTTTCGGTGGCAATCCACACTTTTAGAAATTATTATCCGTCTGCCGTAGACAGTCGTTTTATTTGCTCATTGTTGGATATGGACTTTTGCGCTGTTCAAAAAAAAAACAACAAAAAACAAACATCAAGAGCCAACACGAATTCTCTGATAGTTGTTCCAAACACGGAATATACACATTGCCCGGTGGGGTGGTTGGTGAGGCAATGATGTCGTGTATCTTACGTCACCGAGGCGTCCAACTGATATTTGCTTACAGTTGGGCAAGGCCTGCTATCCTTTCAGAAGGTAGAGGTAGAGGGGGAATGTTTTTATTTCTTCTGTTTCTTCACTTTCATTTATTTTCCTTTCTCCCCTGTCCCTCTCTTTCATCTCCTCTACTGTCTCCTACCTCTCTTCCCCCTTTCTCTGGGAGACGACACAAAATGGCCCACAAGGGTTGACGTGTCGTTAAACCTCAACTCAATCAAATCAGTCACACGTTGCGCGGTGACAAAACACGGACAATTCACGGACTTACGGACCAATAAAAATTCCGTGTCCGTGGTCCATGAATAGTCTGTATTAATTGCAAAATATAGTAAATTTAATTGCTAATTGGTCCATGAGTAGTCCGTGGTCCGTAAATAGTCCATAATTAGTCCGTAATTGGTGCATCGTACATCGGTCCGTTATAGCAATCAGATCGTCTGTGAAAAGTCTTTGGTCCGTGAATAGTCAGTTATGGTCCGAAAATTGGTCCGTAAATGGTCCATAGCAGCAATAACATGGTCATTTATTTGAAAACTACAAACTAACTAAATAATAAATCATAATTTTAATTGATTGTCTCTTATGACCTGTAATCTAAACACTTGATTTTGTTTTGGATAATTTGACTTGTCGTACTGAATGTGTGCTATTTTGTCACCTTGGATGAAACCGTTTTTTGGCATTTTGAGCATGTGAACATAAAGCCAGAATCCGACATGCGGCAGATACAAAACAGTGGAATTTCGGACACTTTAAGCAAAGTAAATAACTGAACTCAGGAACTGATACAGTCAGATCCACATCTAACCCCATCACCAAAGATAGACAGAAAAATACAATTAAGCAGCCACAAAATGAACAGATGGCAAGCAGAGCTGGCAACTTTTTTCCCCAAAATGGTGGCAACTCTGTTACCCAAACTTATAAACTGAGTTATCTTAAACATACATAATTGTTAAAAGTAAAACATTAGAAAGTGAAACACTACATGTCATTTAACAAAAAGTACCACAAAGAAAGTACCGCTTCGGAACGATCAGTAATGAATTACTCGGGGCGCGCGCGTGTGTGTGTGTGTGTGTGTGTCGGGGTGGGGGGAGGCGGAGGGGGGAGCTCAAGCTAGCTTTACAGGATCCCAAGCCTCGCTCGCAACAAACAAATAACAGATAAAGTCTATAATGAAGCACAACTGATAATAAACTGTTATGTTTTAATTCTCAAGTCCTTTGATAAGATGATCTCTCATTTTAGAGACAGTATATGTTATGCCACTAGGATCAATTCCATTGAGGATGCTAACCATATTTGCAGTGGTGTAAAACCACAGTAATTTGTATTTGTTTGTACAGAGCATTTAAAGTGTCAAACAAAGATTTTCGGCATAGGGCTAAACACATGTTTGCAATTGCCATTTCAGCGGCACTTGAAATGTAAGTACCGCCTGCACTATCATACAAGTTGACAACATCATCGTCGCAGTTAAATTTCGAGAAACAAATCCAATGCAGACCTATATCATTAGGATGGGTATCAAAAATCTGTACAATTGGATTACTTCAGCGTACATGTAGGTATCTAAGACAATGTAAAGTCACGTTATCCATAAGGTCACGTTATTCCGATTTTGATATTACTCCTAGTTTTTCATATATCATAAGTGGCGTTTGTAATTTAAATAACGGTCCGTGCTTTGTCAAGTCCGTGAATAATAGGGTCCGTGGTTTGTCAAGTCTGTGAATTGTAGGTCGTGTCCGTGAATAATTTGTCCGTATTTGGTATGCAGTCCGTGTATTGTCAATAGGTCCGTAAGTCCATGAGTCCGTGTCCGTAAGTGGTCCGTGTTTTGTCAACCACCACACACGTTCGACATTTAACTCTCAGTTTTGAGAAAACCACGAAAAAGGTTATTGTTCTCACGGACCGCTGAGTGTGGGACCATGCTTATCAAAAATATTAAAAGAAGATGCAGATTTACATGGTATTCTTGAGTTTTGATTTCAGTAATTAATATGACTGTTTTTGTGCCAATGTGGATTAGTTAAGGCCCACCACATTTTGTTCTTGACCAGTTTAGGACCGGATCAAGGCCCACCACCTTGTGATACCTGTTTTCCATATGGCTCATATGCAGGCCCTTACGCAGACTTTTGAAATGGAGGGTGCAAATCTTTAGCTATTCTGTAAAGGGGGTGCAGATGCTAAGGAAATACCGATTTGTGGACAAAAATTAGGGGTGTAGTTTGGGGTCAAAATCTGCATGAATGTATATTGCATAGTCTTGTTTGAAATTAAATTATAGCGTTGGGGATATTAGAATTTCTGATTTAGGGGAGGGAATAATTTGCTTGGGGGAGGGAAGTGGGTAGATCGGGGGAGGGAAGTGGGGGAAAGGGGAGAGGGAAGTGGGGGAAAAGGGGGAGGGAAGTGGGGGTAAGGGGGAGTGAAGTGGGGAATGCCTAACCCCCTGTCCACCCCCTCATAATTACAACCTTTCATAAATTATAACATTTTTTCACTATACTACGATCTATAGGAGACTAAGTAATGCATGATAGATTAGTTTCCCGGCGTACTGATGCTTTGCATCAATGTTTTCTTGTATTGTAATTTGGTAGATTTTCTGCGAAAATTAACTGAAATAAGGCCGCAGAGGAACCCACTGCAATTTTGCAGTGTGGTTATACGAGACCAATCGTTTTTACCAACAACTACGAAGTACCATAATCCATGTCAGATTTCACAGGGGAGATAATTCGCGCATGCGCAATGAAATGTAAACATCAAAAGAGAGCATATACACGTATCTACTGTATACCACATAAGGGAAAACCAGAACTGAAAAATAAAACAACATAATCAGTAAACATTAACCATGCAGATTTCCAACAAAGCAAGGTGTAGTATTGCATTTACAAATTTATAACTTAAACCTTATAAAGAGTCAGACTTTATAGGTGTTTTTTTTTTTTTTTTTTTTTTTAATTTACACAGACTATACAAACATGCCGAAAATAAGCAACGCACGTATATATTTGAATATTTGCATTAAAACTGTTTTAAATAATCACTATATTCGTATTAACAAAACCTACAACAGTGTAACACCACCTTCAACATGGTGTGATTTTTACATGTCAATACAATAACCAATAATTTATTTTCAGTGATTCTTACATTGCTTTGATAAGTGTCCATCAGCTACAGAAAATACTATTGGATTTCGGTATTTTTATACAATTTGTATGCAGTAGTTAATTGCATTTTTTATACTTCTTTGTTGCAGGTTTCTCCTTGAAATAAACTGTTAAAAAATTATAGATCTTCTTTAGTTTCAGAAAGTATGTATCTATGATCGTGAGCAGTCTCGTTGTCTCGTACTCTCACGGGTGAGAGTGTCAAAATTTACTATTCAGAATAACCGATTCGTACCAGACGCTAAGGTTGGTGTTTATTATATAAATCAGCTATTTAAAAATACAGCCGTTTACTTTTACAATTTTTAGTGTAAATTAGTTTATATGTTCTAATTAATTGTAACGCTTTTGTATGTACTCTGTTTAGACTATACATGTTGCAACTAATTTATATAAATGGTAGTGTTAAATTAGACTTCTGCTCATAAACTAGGACAAAAACATTGTCAAGAAGCAAATATTCAGAATAAACTTCTTTTATTACCTCCCTTAAACAGGTGTGTTTATACCCGTCGCGATTCTCTACCTTGACATCACGCAGTGTTTTATTTTATTTTGTTTGGCACAAAAACACACAACCCTTTAAAATCCACGTTGGGTAGCCATAACGGACCCTAAGTGATCAAATCGCTCATAGCGCCTCCTGCGGGATCAAGTACCGGCTCCTGCGTGGATTTTGTGTATACACATACGCACAATGACCTCTTTTCACCCTCAAAAAGAACACGCCTTGAGCTGGTAGGTAAACATTGAAATTCTTACGGGACTTTAATTTATTTATTTGCAATGTATGTGATGTAGTTTGTAAAGAAATCTTTGCAGGAGATAATGCACAATTGTCAGGTATCCCGATGCAAAACGATCAGTCGCACATACAAAGCGAAATTTATAACGTCTGTGGTCATACAACCAGGCACATGTTATTCCAAGAGACATACAATAATCGTCAATGACATTTTTTATGTGTTCCGAATTAAAGTTTGAGAACAAATCCGAGTACTTAAACAAAATATGTGTCAATACGTGGAACGGCTCCTGGGTGATGTTGGCACCAACTCCTGTGTGATTCTTCTTGTATGCTGGCACCAAATCCTGTAGTCCGAGCCTTCTCTGACTTAAAAAGCCTTCTGATATTTACTGATTTGCGGCTTTAGCCTTCTCTGACTTAAAAAGCCTTCTGATATTTACTGATTTGCGGCTTTAGCGTCAGAGGATGTCAGTATGTCAAAACCCCAAAATTGTGTTTGTTCTATGGATGCTCGTATTCAAGCCGTTACTGTCGCGTTGACAAAAAGTTTCTGCCAGTGAGGTAACGTTACGCCAATAGGAAAAGAATAATTTTAGCAGGCAACTTCCAAAGTCATAAAATAAGGTATTATGGAAGTATGATACTTTATCACTGACAGCTGAATTTCGAATTACACATCATATTTATGTTGACCCCAAATATTCACGCGACCTTTGCATGACGTGTGCGGTGCAGGTACAAACTTGTACTTACAGCTATAAATCCACCTGATACAAATAGTAGACTTTCTAAAAACCTAGCGGTCTACTGAATGCGTCTCGGGGAATTTAGCATTCCTGAAATAAATAAATAATAATAATAACAAAGATGTTATTTTTATTTTTTTATTTATTTTTTTTTTTTTTTTCATTTCCAAATTTTGGAACTGAATCTATATAAATAAAAATTCCAAATTCTGGATCTGAATCTGAATAATCTACTTGTGAAACAGCACGAAGACATTTCATTCACCAGGAAGGTCTAAATTAATCTGATTTCTAATTCAATTTTGCAATTCTGGCAACTTGAATAAAAGTTAGTAAAATGTGGATGGGTGTGCTTGGGTGGAGATTTCCAGTCATAGAGAGTTCTCTGGATTTTACTTTTGGGTTAGTTTAGGATTGGTCCTCACCCGGATTGAGACGTTGAACCAAATGCTTTCTTCTTTAAATATTCGCTTTCGTTACCATGGACTACCCAGACCCTGAATGACGCACTTGATTTCAGAATCAAATCAATTACTGGTGATACATAAATAGACATTCATTCACCAGGGTCATTGAAGGGTATTCTCATAATAAGGTTTTAAAATAAAGGAGACATGACAACTCGTATTTTCTCGCACCTTTGGTTGTCCAATGTTGGCAAGAATTTCACTGCAATAAAGCCATCCTCGTGATAGCTAGGCAGAACCCAGTCACCCCTTTCAACACCTCGTGCATTCCCCAAGTTAAAAACAATATTCACAAAAGTTTCTAAATCTAGTTGTGTGTCTACCCCTACCCCCACACACAGACATCTATTCTAGCCTACTAAAAAAGACAAAAAATCTAGTATCCCCCGAGTATTAGCTGTGTCGATCATGGCACTGTCGCAAACGTCGTATAGGCTTCTGCTACTCGATAAGTTAAGTCTTAATCAACAATGCAATCTGACATGATTATGGGGTGCTGACAAATCCACTTCCCGGAGCCCAGGACAAGCTCAAAATCGGTCTGGGTGTTACGAGCCAGGCGTAACGAGAAAGAAATGAAAGTGAAACCAGCAACAAGTTTTAAATTATTGACAATATTTATTGCACAAAAAAAAAATAAGACAATATTCAAAACAAAAGAATGTAAGTAAACAGTACCTTTCAAGTTTATGTCACTAGGTCCCTCTGAAATAATCCAGGAGAATTTATAAAACAAATCCTTTGAATATCAGTTTCTGATCCCACAATTTAAAGTTCCTGAATTCAGAATTTAAGTCCAGAATGAATAAAATAGTAAGTAATCCAGTATAGAATAATTTCCAGTGAAAGTATACAAAGATGCCCAGATGAAAATCTGTTCTCCTTATATAATATCAAAGAAGGTTCTAGAAAAAGAATTTTCTACAAGCATCTCTTATTTTCCAGTTCCAATCAAGAAACTTCTAAATCTTCCATGACATTCCAAAAAGAACTCAGTCCAGAATCAAGGACATAAACATCATGTTATTGTAAACATGTTGAACATTCCAGAAAGTTATTTTTGGAAACATTGTAAATAAAGCTATTTATGGAAACATAGTAAACATGTTGTTTAAAACAATTGAACACCCTGTTATATAACACTTCCCCTCTTCAGGGAAAAGAAAGATTTATGTAATAAAGCTTTCTTTTGCCATAAAATTATCATAAAATAAAATACTGATAAAGGCAATTATTATCTTGTATACAGCAAGTTACAGGAAACCACAGATCAAGACATCATGCTCTGGACAAGGCATCAGGAATAATATTATCTTTTCCCCTGATATGCCTGATGTCAAGATTGTATTCCTGTAACAACAGGCTCCATCTGAGCAACCTCTGATTCTTGTTTTTCATCTTATGGATGAAAGTCAGTGGATTGTGATCACTGAAAACAACAATAGGTGAGGACGAAGAAGTCAGATAAACTTCAAAATGTTGAAGAGCAAGAATGAGAGACAAACATTCTTTCTCTACTGTAGAATAATTCTTTTGATGTTTGTTAAACTTTTTGGAAAAGTAACAAACTGGATGATCCACACCATTGTCATCCTCTTGCAGTAATACACCACCTGCACCAACATCACTCGCATCTACGGCTAACTTGAATTCTTTATTAAAATTCGGTGCCAAGAGAACCGGCTCACTTCTCAGTATGGCTTTCAGTTTATCAAAGGCATTCTGACAATCACTGGTCCACTTAAACCTCATTCTTTTACTAAGTAAATTAGTCAGTGGCTCAGCAATGACAGAAAAATTATTACAGAATTTTCTGTAATAACCGGCCATACCAAGAAACCTCATCAGTTGTCTTTTGCCTGTGGGCACCGGAAAATTTGAAATAGCTTCAACTTTAGCCTCTATAGGTTTAACCTGACCATGACCCACAACATGTCCTAGAAATGTTAAAGTTGCATGACAGAATTCACTTTTAGCAAGGTTTATTGTCAATTTTGCTTCACTTAGTTTATCAAAGAATGCTTTGATAGTTCCAAGATGGTGATTCCATTCATCACTGTATATGATGGCATCATCGATGTAAGCATCGCAATGCTCGATTCCAGCTATTATGGTGTTGATTAAGCGTTGAAATGTTGCTGGAGAGTTTTTCATTCCGAAAGGCATTACTTTATAGTGATATAATCTATCAGGAGTAACAAATGCTGAGATCTCTTTGGCTCTTTCTGTGAGAGGAATTTGCCAAAATCCTTTCAGAAGATCAAATTTAGTTATATATTTTGAATTTCCAACTTTGTCAATACAGTCATCCATTCTTGGTATGGGAAAAGTGTCTGTTTTACTCAAATTATTGACCTTCCTGTAATCGGTGCACATCCGATATGTTCCATCAGGTTTTGGCACAAGAATGCAAGGTGAACTCCATTCACTTTGACTTGGTTCAATGAAATCATTGTCCAGCAAATACTGAATTTCCTCCTTAAGATATTTTTGTTTTGTTGGGTTCATTCTATATGGATGTTGTTTGACAGGTTGTGAGTCCTCAACATTCACATCATGATAAATTTTGTCAGTCCTTGTAGGAATATCCGGAAATAAGTGTTCATATTGATGAATTAAATGTTTCAGTTCCTTTCTTTGGACTGGATCTAGGTGTGAAAGTTTCTGGTCGAGATCCTTTAGAATGTCAGAATTCTGGAGTTTTGATGAAGCAGGATCAGATTTGATGAAGTTCATGTCTTCAGAGTTCATTTCACTTTGTTCCTGAGGGACTGAACTAACAACACTAATTGGTGTAACAGAAGAGCTATCCCTATCTATGTATTGTTTAAGCATGTTAACATGACATAACTGTTTTTGTTTGCGTCTCCCAGGAGTGTTAACAATGTAATTTACATCACTAATCTGTTTATCTACAGTGTAAGGGCCGTAATATCTGGCTTGCAAAGGTTTGCCAGGAATAGGCAAAAGAGCAAGTACCCTATCTCCAGGCATGAATTTTCTTTCTTTTGCATTTTCATCATACCAGCGTTTCATTTTCCTTTGTGCTGACTTAAGATTGGTCCGAGCAGCTTCACAAGCTTTAGACAGCCGGTCTTTAAAATCTGATACATACTGAAGTAAGTTCAGAGAACTGTCATCATTTGAGAGAAATTTCTCTTTCAAAAGTTTCAAAGGTCCACGCACAGTGTGGCCAAATACCAGCTCAAATGGGCTGAAACCAAGAGATTTCTGAACAGATTCTCTAACGGCAAACAACAACAAATGAATGCCTTCATCCCAATCTTTTTCAGTGTCAAAGCAGTATGACCTGATCATATTTTTCAGTGTCTGATGAAATCTTTCAAGGGCACCTTGACTTTCAGGATGGTAAGGTGATGATTTAAATTGAGTAATTCCCAACTCATGCATGACCTGTTGAAAAATTCCTGACATGAAATTTGAGCCCTGATCCGACTGAACAGACTTTGGAAGGCCTACAAATGTGAAAAACTTTACCAAAGCCTTAACAATATTCTTTGTTTTAATATTCCGAAGTGGAATGGCTTCTGGGAAACGTGTAGAAGCACACATTATAGTGAGAAGATACTCATGGTCTGCCTTGGTTTTAGGCAAGGGACCAACACAGTCAATAATTATTCTGCTAAAAGGTTCATCAAAAGCAGGTATGGGCTGTAAATGAGCTTTTGGTATTGTCTGGTTGGGTTTTCCTACCATCTGACAAGTATGGCAAGATTTACAAAATTGAGAAACGTCAGATTTTAACCCTGGCCAGTAAAAATGGTTAAGAATTTTGTGATAGGTCTTGTTTACACCTAAATGACCTGACATGGGAGTCTCATGGGCCAAATTCAAAATTTCAGGGCGATAAACCCTTGGAACCACTATTTGGTGGTTAACAGTCCACTCGTCTTCTGCTGAGACATCAGGAGGACGCCATTTTCTCATTAAAATGTCATTTTTGACATAAAAACAGACTGGGACTTGATCTATTTCTTTCTCATCTAAAGCCCTTTCAAGCAAAGGCAAAATTTCAGGATCATTATGCTGTTCCTTACAAAGTTGTGACCTTGACACCAAGTCATGACCTTGACCTTGGTCATTTAATACTGAAGAGTAATGACTGGACTCTGACTTGTCACTTAAGTCTGTCTGCTTGCCAGACAGGCTGGGTGAAAGAGAATTTATAATCTCGTCTGTAAAAGACTGACCCAAAAAGGTATCAGTTAAATCAATTTCCCCATCATTCTGTTTTGCTTTCTTTGCCATGGCCCTTGTAACAGCACAAGATGGGTACAGATCAGAATTTCCTGTTCAATGGGATCAGGTGGCTGATCAAGACAAGGTATATTAGTCAAAAGTGGATTTACCACAACCTTATCTCCTGCTAAGTCATTGCCTAACAGTAAGTGAACACCTTTAAAAGGTAAAGAAGGTCGAATACCAACAGCCACTAAACCAGTTACCAAGTCTGAGGATAAATAAATGTTATGAAGAGGAACATTAACAAATCCACACTCTACACCCTGAATAAGGACACTTGTCCCAGAAGAAGTCTTCTCAGAAAAAGGCAGAGTATCTGCTAAAATAAGGGATTGAGAAGCTCCAGTATCTCGTAAGATTTTAATTGGGGTAGACTGGGCATAGTCACTATTTAGTGACACAAAACCATCTGATAAGAATGGTTCATAAATCTCTATAACAGAATCAGTCTCAGGCCTTTCGGTCTGGATAGGATCTTCCTCCTTAACACATGACTGTGGTTTTGACCGTAAAGAGGTAAGGCCAGTAGGTTTAAGCCCCTCTTGTTTTTCTTTCTTTCTTTTCAAATGTAAACATTCAGATATAATATGACCTGTCCTTTTGCAATAATTGCAAATTGGTTGAGATAAGGGATTTTGATCTTTATTTTCACCAGAAGGTTTGGGTTTGGGAGTAATTGTTTGGCTATGACTACCAGGTGGATTACTAGGACTATGTTTGGATCCTGAATGTGGGAAAAATGGTCTTCTAGAGGGATTTGACTTATTTATAAAGGAAACTTTATGTGTTAAAGCATAATCATCTGCAAGTCGAGCTGCAGCTTCCAAAGTTTCAACCTGTTTCTCATCTAAAAAGGACTTAATGTCTGAATTTATGCACCTTTTGAACTCCTCTACAAGCATGAGCTGCCTAAGTTTTTCATGATCGGAGCCAATTTTCTTTGAAGAACACCACCTATCAAATAGCTGTTCTTTAGTTCTAGCAAATTCTACATGGGTCTGCTCATTTTCTTTCTTACAGTTCCTAAATTTTTGCCTGTAAGCCTCAGGGACCAACTCATAAGCCTTAAGAATTAATTCCTTTACAGTATCATAACTGGAGCTCTGCTGGACAGTCAGCTGAGTATAAATTTCTCGAGCCTTCCCAATTATAACACTTTGCAAAAGCAAGGTCCAATGCTCCTTTGGCCATTTTAAATTTTCTGCTACTTTTTCAAAATGAAGAAAATATTTGTCAACCTCTTTTTCTTGAAAAGGGGGAACTAATCTGATGTGTTTGGTAATGTCAAAATGAACGCCAGAGTCTAAAGGTTGCCGTTTTACCGTCATATTTTGCATTTCTAATTCTTTCATTCTTAATTCTGTATCACATTTTAATTTTTCCCTTTCTATCTGCATTTGTCTTTCTTTTTCTTTCTCCCTCTCTTCCATTTCCATTCTTTCTTTCTGCACTCTTTCTTCCATTTCCATTCTTTCCTTCTGCATCTGTCTTTCTTGTTCTAATCTTAATTTTTCTAACTCAATTTGCTTCTGAATTTCAAGCTCTCGTATATGCAAACCTGTCTGAGTTACGAGAACAAGAGACAAAGCAGAAGAATCAAGAATTTCCTTATCAACCAAAAATTGAACCAAAATATTTTTTATTTCCTGTTTTAACATGGACTTGTTGACGGTAGTCAATTCATAGTGAGCAGCAATATCCAACAAATCAGACTTTTTGGCCAAATCTAACAGCTCCTGCGAAGGCGCAGTGATAAAAGCTTGAAGGTCAAATGACATGATTGCTTTTTGCTGGTTTTATCAAGTAGATTTTCAATCAGAGTTTATTTATTGATATTTTTCAAAAGTCAATACTTGCTTTTTTTTTCTATTATATTTTTTGAAAGTCAATACTTGTTTTTTATTAAATAATTTTTTTTTTATATTTACTGAAAATTTTTGAAAGTCAGTACTTGTTTTATAGCAAACAAATATTTTTTTTTTTTTTTTTTTTTTTTTTTTTTAAAGATCAATATTTGTTTTCTTTAAAAAGCTCAAACTTGTTTTAGCTCAAGAAAATGTTCGATCGCGGACGAGCCCCCAATTTCTGTTACGAGCCAGGCGTAACGAGAAAGAAATGAAAGTGAAACCAGCAACAAGTTTTAAATTATTGACAATATTTATTGCACAAAAAAAAAAATAAGACAATATTCAAAACAAAAGAATGTAAGTAAACAGTACCTTTCAAGTTTATGTCACTAGGTCCCTCTGAAATAATCCAGGAGAATTTATAAAACAAATTCTTTGAATATCAGTTTCTGATCCCACAATTTAAAGTTCCTGAATTCAGAATTTAAGTCCAGAATGAATAAAATAGTAAGTAATCCAGTACAGAATAATTTCCAGTGAAAGTATACAAAGATGCCCAGATGAAAATCTGTTCTCCTTATATAATATCAAAGAAGGTTCTAGAAAAAGAATTTTCTACAAGCATCTCTTATTTTCCAGTTCCAATCAAGAAACTTCTAAATCTTCCATGACATTCCAAAAAGAACTCAGTCCAGAATCAAGGACATAAACATCATGTTATTGTAAACATGTTGAACATTCCAGAAAGTTATTTTTGGAAACATTGTAAATAAAGCTATTTATGGAAACATAGTAAACATGTTGTTTAAAACAATTGAACACCCTGTTATATAACACTGGGAAAACACCGAATCCAAGACTGGCGCCTGGCCGGACAAGTAAAAAAATGTCTACATTGTAAATTTTTCAAAAGTTGCTGGTATGCAAGGATTTAAACTCGGAGGGGTGAGGGCGCCCTTCCCCCCCCCCCTGCCCGCCCCGCTCCCCACCCCCCCCCCCTCACACACACACACAACGAGGATTTAAAAGACAGGTGGTTAATGATCAAGATAATCAACGACTCATATCCCCACCTTTCATATATTAGTGATGTGTGCCTTAATTGATTGATAATTATTTGTTAATCAGTAACGGTGAATGATTCCTTTATCTCACTGCAGCGCGCATCGGTAAGATCAAACAGGTAACCGAAATGGGCTCCTGTTTTATCGAGTAACGTTGTCACCGATTGGCTTGAACTAACATTGCGTTTCATTGGGCAATAGAAAATACTTGTCCAATGAAATTTGGTATTTCCAACAGAAAAATATGATGGCAGGAGTTTCTGCTACTTCAAAACGGCGGCCGCCAGCGAACTTGCAAATTCGTGTCGATTTCAAAGGCGATTTATCGGTGATCTCGGTAAAAATAGTTTATTTTCTGGATACAATAAATTAGTACAGATAATATCAAAACTTTTTTTTCTTTTTTTTTTTACTAGACACATAGCGAATGTGAAAAATGTCACCGACACCGAAGAAACAAACTGGAAGCTCGGTGGGTGGGGTACGGTGAGGTGATCTCGTGAATCGGCAGCTATACACAGAATAACTTGAAAACTAGCATAGAATATAGTAGAAATATGATTACCAATATGAATTAAGCAGTCGTATCTGGTAAAACTTCGTTTAGATGGAATTATGGTAGCGATATGTGGAAAACGAAAAAGGTGCCGATATTAAAGTGACCAACCGGAAGTTCGATTTCAGAGGCAATTTTAGCGGTAATATCAGTGAAAATGGTTTATTTTCTTGACAAATAAATCAGTATCGACACAATCAAGACGTTTTTATGCCAGACAAATTAGATAAAATTTCGGTAGCGTATGTGAAAAACGGTACTGATATAAGAGCGACCAACCGGTTGGTGGGGTACTTTCATATTTTAAAAAAATAGATGTTCTGCAGAAGCAGAAGACACTAAGAATTGTTTGAGATGAAGTTTTATGGCCTAGTCAATACTGTTAAGGTCATATCAAGTTGTTCAATTAGCCTACTCATACTTTTCCTGGGCAGGCTCGGTCCTCGGAATTCCCTTATTTGGCATCTAGACTAGGATTAGCTGTGCCTAATCTCCAATCAGTGATAAGACTAATGACCAAAAAACATATTTTTATGTCTTTAAGGGTCTATGATTATATCTATCTTATGTTCTTTTGGAGGGGTGAATTCATTGATTCCATTCACTTTGTATCATTTATTCCTTCTGTCAATATCAGCCGTCTCTAAGTGATGTCGGAGCAAAATGTAGGGCAAGCAAGTTTTTCTACTGGGCAGATGAAACAATATTTTACCTACCCAGTGGACAAGTGGACATATTTTTGATTTGTCAGCCCCTGCTGGAGCCCATCCTGAAGTTTCACCGTAAACAATAACTCGTTTTTTTTTCTGTAGCAAAGAAAGGAATCTTTCCATTTGAGAGTCATCCCGCCAATGCCATAACAAAATATTTTGCTTTTAAGCAGTTCATGAGGGTCTAAAGTCTGTTCGAAATCCGGAATGAATGTGCCCGCCTGTCCTTCTTTTTTCAAGATTTTTACCCAGATTTTTATCAGTGATAACCGTGGTCAGCTGAGTTTCACAACTGTGCCTTTTCCTAAATGAGTGTTGCCTGTCGAACAAAGGTTGGTGTACATCCAAGTGAGCCATAACATTTGAGCAAACATGTTCAAGCAACTTACATGGCACGCATGCCGGAGTCACATGGCGAATCTGGGATAGAGTCATGAACAGTGAAGATAAAATGTGTCAGTTGCACTTCGGTGGGCGTTAACAAGCTAACAGCTGAATATATGTCGAACACACACACTCTCTCTTCCTCTTTTTATTCAACTCGATAAGCTTCATAAGTCACTGCTGATTTAAGAAATCCTACAATAAAGTACCCGTCCCCGCCCCCCCCCCTCACCCCCCCACCCCCCCGCCAAAAAAAAAAAAAAAAAAAAAAAAAGAAAAAAAAAACCTTGAGGAACATAACATCCCTTTGACAAAGGAGGCTTGCAATTACAGCCTGAATTACATTAGGCAGAACGTCTCCCTAGGCCTCGAACCTTTGAAAAAAGCTACGAATTTATGGAAAATATGGTTTCAGATATCATAATGTCTGCGCTTCTTAATCGAATCCCAAAATACACCTATACTCACCGTTGATTATGATACGAGTCGTAAAAGGCATTTTCTTCATCCACTCCAGTTCTTGAAAATGGCGCGCGATAAAATGCTTTCACTCGACTTACATGACCATCACGCGTTTCTGTCGAAGGAAAGAGAGCAGAAAATGATATGAATTGACTTTAACCCTTGTCCTGCTGAACCCGGATATACCCTGTTTTGCAAACAGTGTAGATCCAGATCAGTTGGCTTCGAAGCCAACTGATCTGGATCTGCACTGTTTGCCATCAAGTATGCAAATTTATAGCAACAATCTGGATCAAGTAACCTGATTGGCTGAAAATTAGAAGTGGGCGTGGCATCTTAATTTATTCAGCAGGACAAGGGTTTATACCACAGCGCATGAGCAGCATATTTCCAGGAGAATAAATAGTTTGTGCCAGCGAACATCAATTCCTACAATTTACATGTGCTTCCAGCAAGGACTAGGATCAGTCTGCGGATGTACAGACTGATCAATGTCTTCACTGGCGCATTCAAAAGTATTGGGTTCTTGTAGGCAGGGCTGTAAATTAATAAAAGTTTTTGTCCCGATATGCGGACCCCATTTTCTGCAGGTGGGGCAGTAGTTAAAAATGCCTATTATCTGGTAAACAGCGCAGACCCAGGGCTACCTGCTCGGTCTGACTGCGCACTGTACACATTATTACGATTCAGATACGGCGGGCCCCCGTAGCCTAGTGGATAAGAGAGTTGACTCTTAATCCATTAGGTTTCTCACCGCTGTGGTTCGAGCCTCGCTCGGGTCACATGTGGGAAAGCCAAGTTCTGCTTACGGATGGTCAGGTGGTTTTTCTCCGGGTTCTCCGGTTTTCGCCCACCTTTGATGAACGATCGGCTCGATATAAGTGGAATATTCTTGAAAGGGCCGTAAAACCCAAATCAAAAAAAAAAAAAAAAAAAATCAGATACGCTGCAGTTGCAGTTATAGTTGATTGGGGGTTACCGACAGTTGCTATTTGAGGTTGTTTTTGGTGTCAGACCACTCAAATATGCTCCCTTATCAGCGCATGTAAATTCTGCAAGTTCCAGAAACTGTCACATGTTCCAGAACATTCATTCACTTATAACACTTCTCATTCACTGGTCTCTTGAAATATCAACAAATATTCCGATCATGACCGACTGGATTTTTTCACAAACTTATGCCGAACACATCAACTGTGTTAATTCCAACACAAAACAATTGGCCGGTACACATCTGCTTGACATAGATCAGCATCCACACAGAAGATATAGTCCTGGAAAGAAGGATGGATCTTTGCTCATTCATTGCAAAACACTTCATATTTAAAGATCAGATGAAAATAATGTCAGAAAAAAACTTATGCAGTGAGGTATACACTGCAAAGAAAGGAAGCAATATTTAAAAAAAAACAACAAAAAAAAAAAAAAAAACAACCATTTTAGCACCCTACGACCTCGGAAGTACTTCTCTGGGTGGCCTGACACCTTTTGTAAAATGTGTATGGATTCGGAGAACATCGGTTTTCTTCCAGTTTTATGGGGTTCCTAGTGGGGTTATAAATAAATACTCAGCCCCCATTTTTATACCCCGCCACACAATAGTGGCGGAGTATTATGGTTTCACGTTGGTCGTCCGTGAGTCCGTCCGTCCGTCCGTCAGTCGTACGTCCGTTCGTCCATTTTTCATTTCCGGATGATAACTTGAGTAAACATCAATGGATTTTCACCAAACTTGGTATGTGCATTGATATTGTGGAGATCTGGTTTTGGATTGCTAATAGGCAAATTTCGTCAAATTTTGACGGAGTTTTCTGCCCGAGACACGCCCATATTTTCGTTTCCGGATGATAACTTGAGTAAACATCAATGGATTTTCACCAAACTTGGTGTGTGCTTTGATATTGTGGAGATCTGGTTTCGGGTTGCTAATGGGCAAATTTCGTCAATTTTTGACGGAGTTATCTGCCCGAGACACGCCAATATTTTCGTGTCCGGACTATAACTTGAGTAAATAACAAGGGATTTTCACCAAACTTGCTATATGCATTGACATTAAGGAGACCTGGTTTGGGGTTGCTAATGGGCAAATTTCGTCAAATTTTGGCGGAGTTATCTGCCCGAGACACGCCCATATTTTCGTTTCCGGATGATAACTTGAGTAAATAACAAGGGATTTTCATCAAACTTGCTGTATGCATTGACATTAAGGAGATCTGGTTTGAGATTGCTAATGGGCAAATTTCGTAAAATGTTTACAGAGTTATCTGCCCGAGACACGCCCATTATTTCGTGTCTGGATGATAACTTTAGTAGATAACAAGGGATTTTAACCAAACTTGCTATATGTATTGACAGTAAGGAGATCAGGTTTGGAATTGCTAATGGGCAAATTTTGTTAATTTTTTACGGAGTTATCTGCCCGTGACACGTCCATATTTTCATTTCTGGATGATAACGAGTAAATAACAAGGCTTTTTAACCAAAACTTGCTATATGCATTGATATTATCAAGATCTGCTTTAGGATTATTATCTGTCCATTGATATTATCAAGATCTGGTTTAGGACTGTTATCTGTCCCTCCGTCATTTTCTTTCCCGACATTTTCGCAACGATAACTTTAATACATAAACAAATAATTGCTATGGCGGGGTATTATGCTAACGGTGCTTTTATTTTATTTATTTTTTTTTTTTATCATTATTATTATTATTATTATTCAAAGCCACACTTTTGCAGCAGAGTACTGTGCTATTGGTAGCATAGTGAAATAAAAAAAAGGGAAGTATTGTGTAGAATGAATGTAGCAATGTGGGTTTTGCTCATTTAAAAGAGAAATAAGCAGTTTTCCCGTAGGAGCCCCAATTTGACCATTCGACTGAACTGAGCTCGTTGCTGTCAATATTCGTACACGTTTGAATTCATTTCGTTTTTTTTTTTTTTTTTTTTTTTTTTTCGTCGTACTACAAAGAAGAAACAAAAGATATATTTCCTTGTTTACGATTGGAAATATGCATTCTCAAATCGCCGGAACGGAATATAAGCTGGTTTAATAATGCAGTTCAATTTGATATTCAAATATGGAAAGATTTGGGTCGAAAGAAAACGTTATGAGTGGAGAAAAGAACGAAACACTGCTACACAGAACAGAATAGAATAGGATAGTATTTTATTTACTGCACAACAATACCCTATAAGGGTTAAAGGCAAGCAAATACAAACATGACATAATACATTATAAAATGATATGAAAGTAATCTTATCATCATTTGATTGAAAAAGAGAAAAAAATGTACATACACGTACATATACATATGCATATATAGCCTTGATGGCATGCTATGATATATTACATTGGTTTAAACATATTTTATTGTAACATAACTATCATTACAACATGATGCAAGTCATTATACAAATTGGGATTAGAACGAAAGCACAAGTACTTATATAGTTCCTCTCCCACAAACAATCTACATGTATACATAATGGCGAATTTCGAGCAAGATACGTTAGAGCAAGTAACATTATGTAGTGATAATTAACAATAAGTGTTGTTTTTTTACATGTTTGGGTGATAAAAATGATGAAAATCTGATGTAAAGTTTTACACCAAATAGTAATCATTTCCTATAAAGCATTTTGAGGTTAGCAAAGGTTAAGAAAATGTAAGTGGACAAAACAAGGGGCGATGAGGTGGAGGGGTAGAAGTGTGTGTGTGGGGGGGGGGGGGGGGGGGAGGCGGGGGGGGAGATGGGAAGGGGGTAGGTGGGAAATTGGGATTGAGGGGTCGGGGCACCCGGCATCCAATATGAATATAATACCGTTTGCAACGGATAACTGCAGTAAAGCAATCGCATGACCATATCAGTATTTGAAACATCTCATGAAAAACGTTTACAATTCAATATAAACCGCTGAATGTTTTCAAAATTAACATATTTACATCATATGATAAAGAGAAATCCCCGTACAGAAGAAGATCAAGAGTAGGTCTATGATAGGTAGAAACCACATTTAGAAGCGCGTTTCTCTGCTGCTGATAGTAAGGACAGTGGAAG
The DNA here is from genome assembly GCA_964016985.1 of Anodontia alba. Classification (NCBI taxonomy): domain Eukaryota; kingdom Metazoa; phylum Mollusca; class Bivalvia; order Lucinida; family Lucinidae; genus Anodontia; species Anodontia alba. The sequence goes on along the minus strand of OZ024823.1, from coordinate 10,100,988 downwards.
AAGAAGTGTTGTGAGTTCTCAATACTACCACATCTACACATAGGCGAGTCAATTATACCTTTTAAAAATAGGTCCAAGTTTCAATGAGCTACAATTCGTTCGTAATCTAGTATGGAGAATTTGGGCTTTTCTATTTTTAGAATAATAATATTTGGGGACAGGTGTTTTGTTTTTGTTAAAGTAGTATTTAAAAGAGTGTGTTGTTTGAGATTGTTTCACTTCGGCCGGTAGACTATTTCCAAGCCCTCACAGTAGAGGGTAGAAAAGAATTATAGTAAGATTTGTTCGTGAATCAATAGTCTGTAATTGGTCGGAGTTGCGAAGATTATATCGTGAGATGTCACTGACTGATGGTGGTATAAGGGAGGATAAGTACAGGGGAGTTAGATGGGAAAACATTTTGAAAAATATATACATTCGCTTACAAATAATCCAATGGATTTCAAATAGTATCGTCTGTAGATGCCATTAGTTTGATGAACTGCTCTTATTTAGACTCAAATGAATGGTTATTTAGAACAGCCACGTTTTGAAACATTTTATTTCGCAGATCTTTCTAATACTAAATGCTAGGGTCCAGTCTATGTAGCAGTCTATATAAGAGTATCGCCCCACCCCCCCCCCCCAACCCCCCCTCCCAATTCCCCCATGTAGGTGATGTCGGATATAGTATGTTCGGCCTAGGCTTTGGATGGCGACATGTAATTATGTATGCGGGCTAGAAAACAGACGCTCATAGTTGACTTTTTTTACATAGCTCTGATAACGTCTATAATGTTTTTATCGTTGAGTATTGCGATAATTAATATAATTACAACCTTTCATAAATTATAATATTTTTTTCACTATACTACGATCTATAGGGAGCTAAGTAATGCATGATAGATTAGTTTCTCGGCGTACTGATGCTTTGCATCAATGTTTTCTTGTATTGTAACTTGGTAGATTTTCTGCGAAAATTAACTGAAATAAGGCCGCAGAGGAACCCAATTTTGCAGTGTGTTTATACGAGACCAATCGGTTTTACCAACAACTACGAAGTACCATAATCCGTGTCAAATTTCACAGGGGAGATAATTCGCGCATGCGCAATGAATGTAAACATCAAAGAGAGCATATAAACGTCTCGGGGGTGCGGGGGGGGGGGGGGGGGGTGGTACTTAGGGTAATTTTGGTACGGGTGTGCGAGCCAGTATTTCAAAATCTACCCATTCATATACCTGGCCTTTGAAAAAACGGACCCATTCATATACTTGATCATCCAAAATGTTGACCTATTCATATACTGCCCTTTGATTTTTCATACCCATTTTTTGCTGGTTGTTAGACAAATATCACAGTCATTCATGTAATATCAGAGGATAAGCAGTCTCGAAAAATCTATGAGCGAAAAATATGTGCATTATACCAGGATGTGAGAAAAATGGGGTCTTTCACATAGGAATCCAGAAAAATTGGGCCATTCATATACTTTTGTGGAAAAAAGGGGGCCAATCATATACCTGGGAGTGCTGAAAAAGGGGGCTATTCGGCACGCACATCCGTACTATGCCATATAAGGAAGTTACCACCGCCCCCCCCCCCACCCCCCCCCCCACCACCCCGAGATATACGTATCTACTCTATACCACATAAGGGAAAACCAGAATTGTAAAATAAAACAACATAATCAGTAAACATTAACATGCAGATTTCCAACAAAGCAAGCTGTAGTATTGCATTTACAAATTTATAACTTACACCTTAAAAAGAGTCAGACTTCATATATTATATATATATATATATATATATATATATATATATATATATATATATATATATATATATATATATATATATATTTAAATATTTTTTTTTTTTTTTTTACATAGACTTTACAAAAATGCGACATAAGCAACGCACGTATATATTTGAATATTTGCATTAAAGTTTTCTACATAATCACTATATTCGTATTAACAAAACCTACAACAGTGTAACACCTTCAACAGGGTGTGATTTTTTACATGTCAATACAATAACCAATAGTTTATTTTCAGTGATTCTTACTTTGCTTTGATTAGTGTCAATCAGCTACAGAAAATACTATTGGATTTCGGTATTTTATACAATTTGTATGCAGTAGTTAATTGCATTTTTTATACTTCTTTGCAGGTTTCTCCTTGAAATAAACTGTTGATAATATATAGATCTTGTTGATTTTCAGGTTGCCAGACCTCGTATCAGTTTCAGAAATACTTTATCATTGAAGTGGGTGTCTCGTACTCTCACAGGTGAGAGTGTCAAAATTTAATATTAGAAATTGAAAATTTCGTGAACATATTCCGGAGCTGAGGTTGGTATTTTTATATTAATCAGGTATTTAAAATACAGCCGTTTCCTTTTACATTTTATTTAGTTTAAATTAGTTATATGTTCTAATTAATTGTGACGCTTTTGTATGTACTCTGTTTAGATTGTACATGTTGCAACTAATTTATATAAATGGTAGTGTTAAATTAGAATCTGCTCATAAATTGGACAAAAACATTACCAAGAAGCAAATATTCGGAATAAACTTCTTTTATTACCTCCCTTAAATAGGTGTGTTTTATACCCAGTCGCGATTCTCTCCTTGACATCACAGCAGACGTTTTATTTTATTTTGTTTAGTTTTAAACATATTTTATTTCCAATTTAGTGCATGTACAAAACATACAATGTCATACACAACCACCGGATAGAACGGAAGCTTAAAGCTTATTTTGTTCTTTTCCCAAAACATGCATAACTGTATATATACTGGCAGAAAAAAAAAAAAAAAACAACTAATACAATACTAATATTTACAAGCGGTTACATCTATGCATTACATGCATGTTAATACAGTTTAAATTCGCATTATATATACTAAGAAAATAAACTAACATGTAAGGAGTATTTAGTAGCTAATAATAATTATAGTAATAATAATAATAATAATAA